>JAVIAB010000051.1:76940243-77117743 GCA_032433765.1 Megaustenia siamemsis | reverse complement strand
AACCCATATACTAATGCTTGACTCCCACTAACCCATATACTAATGCTTGACTCCCACTAACCAATATAGTAATGCTTGACTCCCACTAACCCATATGCTAATGCTTGACTCCCACTAACCCATATGCTAATGCTAGACTCCCACTAACCCATATACTAATGCTTGACTCCCACTAACCCAAGTACTGATGCTTGACTCCCACTAACCCATATTCTAATGCTAGACTCCCACTAACCCATATACTAATGCTTGACTCCCACTAACCCATATACTGATGCTTGACTCCCACTAACCCATATACTAATGCTTGACTCCCACTAACCCATATACTAATGCTTGACTCCCACTAACCCATATGCTAATGCTTGACTCCCACTAACCCATATTCTAATGCTTGACTCCCACTAACTGATGTGCACAATGCTTGACTCCCACTAACTGATGTGCACAATGCTTGAATCCCATTAACTGATGTGCACAATGCTTGAATCCCATTAACTGATGTGCACAATGCTTGACACCCACTAACTGATGGGCACAATGCTTGACTCCCACTAACCCATATACTATTGCTAGACTCCCACTAACTCATATACTAATGCTTGACTCCCACTAACCCATATTATAATGCTTGACTCACACTAACCCATATTCTAATGCTTGACTCCCACTAACCCATATTCTAATGCTTGACTCCCACTAACCCATATTATAATGCTTGACTCTCACTAACCCATATGCTAATGCTTGAGTCACAGCCTCAAAAGTCTTATAGATAACCGCTATTTTTCTCATGTGAAATAATTTTTTATGAGAAAAATATCCTGCTAACATCGTTACGGTACTATAAATAACGATACGAGAGCGTTACGGCGCTCGCTAAATAACTGGTTCCTCGGTCAGAATCTGTTAAGACAAGAAAAGTATTGCAACCTCATCATGATTTGTGTAAGCTCTAACGACTCTGTGTTAGTTCAAGCTTGTAGTTTCCTGGTGCATTAGTGTTCATGGTTCTCTCCCCTCCTTCCTAGTCTTTTGGGGAATGTGTTAGTGAACATATTTTTCAATGTCCTCGACACCTTTTTGGATGATGTGGTCCTATCACGTCACGCCGCCTTTACCTTCTTTCTATAATTTTTTTCAGGAAACCATTTTTAATCTTCGTTATTTATCAGTTATACACGTCAATATTTGTTTTAGGTGATCGATTACTTATGAATTTTCTCGTAATGCACTGAAGCCATCTTTAGCAATATAGAACAAGGAATAAACACTCTTCGATCAAGGGTAAATAATTACGTCAATGTTTTTCTCCTAATCACTTCTCGAGTATCGCCCCTTTTTCCCGCCTTCGATCTCTCCTACCAATAACCGACAGATCGGCCGGCCACCAAGATTTAGGGCTGAATGTGTTCGCAGGTCGGATTGTAGTTTATCTTTCTTTCTTCTTTTAAAAAAAATTGACACAAATTAAATATTTTTTTTTAAATCCCCTTAAATAGTAAAGAATTAGATAGGCTCTTAGATGGGCTAATGAAATAGTTAAGTTTCAGTTTAGTTATGTCGAAAGATCATCTTTAGTGCACATCGGACAACTCAATAGTTCTCGGATCCTCTCCTTAGCACGTTCCCCAGTATACTGGCCATAAAAGTAAGTAAAGTACCCACGTCACGCCAAGCGGCGTATAGGGAATATGCTATTAGTGACCATAAATTTTACAGACCTTCGGCACATGATTTTTGGGGTAATGCGGTCGGTATTACGCCCGTGCCGCTTTACTTTCCCAGAAAAAAAATCCGGTACCCATTAAAGGCAGGGTGAACCAGAAGCCGTCGGATTGGGATCGAACCCTACCTCTTGTCCTTTGTAGTCCAGTTCACTAGCCACTGAACTATCGCGGCTCTTAGTATACTGGCCATAGGACAGTAAAAACATTGAAGATTGCATCAGCTCAAATGCATCGACGAAGAGTCACTAAAACCGTCAGCGTCTCTTACGACATGCATGGCAGGCTAGATTCTTATCTTTCTACTCACCGTGGGCCCCGGTATCCAATCGGGTGTGATTAATAATTAATGGACTAGTTTTACCATGGATTAGTGAAATTGCTTTACCATGGATTAATGAAATCGCTTTACCATGGATTATTGAAATAGCTTTACCATGGATTATTGAAATAGTTTTACCAAGGATTATTTAAATAGCTTTACCAAGGATTATTGAAATAGTTTTAGCATGGATTATTGAAATAGCTTTACCGTGGAGTATTGAAATAGCTTTACCGTGGATTATTGAAATAGCTTTACCGTGGATTATTGAAATAGCTTTACCGTGGATTATTGAAATAGCTTTACCGTGGATTAATGAAATAACTTTACCAAGGATTAATGGAATAGTTTTACCAAGGATTAATGGAATAGCTTCACCATGAATTAATTAAATAGCTTTACTATGGATTAATGAAATCACTTTACCATAGATTAGTGAAAAAAATTTCCCATGGATTAATGGAACAAGTTTACCATGGATTAATGGAACAAGTTTACCATGGATTAATGGAACAAGTTTACCATGGAATAATGGAACAAGTTTACCATGGATTAAAGAAATAGTTTTACCATGGATTAGTGAAAAAGTTTTCCCATGGACTAATGAAATAGTTTAGCCATGGATTAATGGAACAGGTTTACCTAATATTAAAGAAATAGTTTTACCATAAATTAATGAAATAGCTTTACCATAAATTAATGAAATAGTTTTACCATGGATTAATGGATTAATCCCAATAAGTTGATGAATCGTTTTCCTATGACACAGATTAGCGATGTTGTAAAAGACTTGCTTTTTGCATCTAACACCAGGTTCGAAGTCCGCTCGTTCCTACCAGTCAACCAACCTTGAAAAAAAAGTTGGTTCCTGGTCGTTGGTCAGGGAAGGTCAAGCATCCGGGGAGAGAGCACTGGGCGCGGTCCCTCAAAAGATATGCCCATGATAAGTGGAGGCTCTAGACTGCACTCCCTTATAGCAGTATTGCTTTTCTGCTACGGTGCAGCTTTATGTCTCCCATATTTTTACATTCTTTATGCTTCAGCTTTCATTCATCACTTTCGCTAATGTCATTTAACATTATCAGGTGTCATGCTTAGGCGATCATCTCACTACTGGTGTTGCATTCTCTTATGTTCCTTATCAATTATATTATTTCGATGTCAGTCTGTTACGCTGTCTAGTAGTTTCAGTCGTGGTCTTCCTCTGTCAACTCGCCTTTCTTTTTGTTGTTGTTGGTGTTAAATTGTGGAACAGAACATTGAAATGTGGATTTATAGAAGAATAGGTAGAATTGGATGGAAATAAAGGAAAACAAACGACGAAGTTTTAAAACAACTAAAAACGAAAATAGATCTACTAAACACAATTAGAACAAGACAAATGACATTTTTGGGGCATGTTAAAAGACACAGCAGCCTAATAAAAGTAATATTGGAAGGGAAAATACAAAGTAAAAGAAGCAGAGGCAGATCAAGATCATGGCAGATCATGGGCGAGTAACATCAAAAGATGGACAAGTCAACCTATGACAATCTGCACCATCAAAGCAAGAGACAGAGTGGAATAGCGCTCCATGGTAGCCAACCTTCGATGCGGAGACGGCACTCAATGATGATGATGTTTGTGTTTAAATTATTCTCATAAAGTTTTCCTTCTCCGTGGTAAAACCAACGAAGGTAGACGGCTTGTTTTTTTTGTTGTTTGTTCCTATTTCAATTCAAAATTTCTCTTTGTACAATGTATTAAGCCATATTTTTACGTCTTTTAGTTATCATTGCAAAAAGCTTAAAAGAAGATTGTTTTTTAATAGGTTTGCATTGTATATATTTTTACATGTCAGCAAATTATGTAATTATCTTTAAAAAGCTCACGGTGTATCCACGTGCCGAAGAGCTGATTAACTGTGATAAGTCAGTCAATATAAAGTAGAAACGGGTTCTGAACCGTGCGACTGAGTGAGTACACGTGAGTTTAGACCATCCACAGCCATCGACAGCACGCTCGGCAGGCAGAATAGTCAAAGAAGACAGTGGCGGATACGTTATGTCCACGAGTAGCATGAGGATGGAGGTGATGGCAGTGACCAGGGCATTCATTTTGTTTCAGTCACAAGACTACACCCACGCCTACATACTATAGTCCGTTCAGAATCGTTTGCCGAGATGTTATGATTTATAATTCAAAAAGTTCTTGATGATTTCACATGATTTTTGGCATACGGTGTTAAAATGTCCATGTCACGAGAACATATGTGTTACTCGATGTCTAGCTATAACGGTTTTCTTAAAGCGGTGAATTCCTTTGATCTTTGCCCATGTAACTATTATTTTGACCCTAATCAAAATGTTTTACAGTAATCTAGTGCAACGATGACCCATAGGCGTGTCCATGAAATATTACTGGGTGGCAAGTATACAAATTTTAAATTATATATAGAACTTTTGTTCTTAGAGTCAATTTGATATAGTTCCATGCTCTTGGTGTGAGTTTCCCAAATGTTGTCGCTGCCTTTCAAATACGTACAATTAGTTCCTCATCTAAGGAAAGTGTGGCTGTAATAGTGGATCCAAGATAGCTGAACTTCTGTACTGACTCAAGCAGGCTTCCATTCAAAGTAATGGTTGTTGGTTTGCTTATAACATATTTTTTATTGCTTGGGTGGTCTTGAACAATAAACTGTCATTTTGTCATTTTGTGCTAAACGGGAAATTTCATATGTAACATTTCTTTATAAAAATTTATAGTGGAAACATAACTATTTTAGGACGGTGCGCATTCAGCCGTGAAGGTCATGCCTATATGCTAAAGAATCAGCTGTGAGATGTAATCATCTACATAATCCCGCCGGTGTTTATAATATCGATTAACTTTTTTTAATATAGGTTAAATAAGGCATCTTTGAAACTGGATCACATTTCTTTGATAAAAAAATATTTTTATAGCGACATTAGTATTCTAAACCTAACTTCAAAAGATCAATGCAAATGAACAATAAGTTTTTGAAAAAAATAAATTAATGTCTAGGCAAACGATTCTGAACGTTTTATAGATATAAATGTTGGTATTTAAAGTCAACAAATTGTCTACTGAGTCTTCACAAAATTAATAAAGATACGCCTTCCCTTCGGTAATTAAACCCAAGGCCGTGGTGCGTCATGTCGTTCAATATTCAGTTTTGTGCACGGGATCTTACTGAAGTTAGTGTTCCTGCAATAGCCACACTATTTTACGTGAACGACCGCAACAAATTAATGTATATATCCTAAAATGGTGTCAAATTCGAACAGGGTGAATTTAATATAGCCTAAAGAAGAAAACTTTTAAAGTAGATCAAATTTCTCAGAGCAAAAAATATTTCTATAACGTCATCAATATTCTAAGATTACATGCAAATTTTGAAAAGAAAATAACAAACGGTTATCACGCAAAGCTAATTCAGGTGTGATTATGAATTTCTGAACGGACTATAAGTAATTCGATGAGCATAATAAGAAAAGTGGAGTCGGGCGCTGTACGCAGTCAATGGGTAGTCATTGCAGAAGCAAAAAATACATAGAGTCACCTTTATCTACGTCCCTGGACATGCAGGAGTACGGGAAAATTAAAGAGTGGCAGGCTGCTGCGCTGTCGTTGAAGACGGTCAACCAATGGATCAGACGGACGTCATCACTACCTCCGAGATGTGGGAAAGGTACAAGACTTTGACAATCATGAGTCCACGTCACTCTTTCGGATGAAAGAGATGGGAGTTAAGATGGGCACAGCCAGAAACAAGAAATTTAGTGGGCGTATAAGAAGACAACCAACACAGAACAGGATTCGTCAGTCGCTGGACAGTGCGGGACTTGCTGCGGAGGGGATGTGAGCACCCATGGACATATTCGGAGTGCAATGAAGATGACCCGCTAATAACTCAATAACTGAGGAGGGGATGTGAGCACCCATGGACATGTTCGGAGTGCAATGATGATGACCCGCAAATAACTCAATAACTGAGGAGGGGATGTGAGTACCCATGGACATGTTCGGAGTGCAATGATGATGACCCGGTAATAACTCAATAACTGAGGAGGGGATGTAAGCACCCATGGACATGTTCGGAGTGCAATGATGGTGACTCGCTAATAACTCAATAACTGAGGAGGGGATGTGAGCACCCATGGCCATTTTCGGAGTGCAATGATGATGACCCGCTAATAACTCAATAACTGAGGAGGGGATGTGAGCACCCATGGACATGTTCGGAGTGCAATGATGATGACCCGCTAATAACTCAATAACTGAGGAGGGGATGTGAGCACCCATGGACATGTTCGGAGTGCAATGATGATGACCCGCTAATAACTCAATAACTGAGGAGGGGATGTGAGCACCCATGGACATGTTCGGAGTGCAATGATGATGACCCGCTAATAACTCAATAACATTATCATAGCAATATGAGTTGTAAAGTACAACTACTATAAACTCAAAAATTGATCACGTCTCCCCACAACTTGCAAGATCTACAGTTTCTTTTAAAACCAATCCTTCTGTTACTTCCTTCTTAACCATAGAACTGCAACTAATTCAAACAATATCACCTCTCTTTAACCGTCTCGTAGAGATTCCCTCTCTTATTATCTCTATTTTTCCCAATTGTTATAGTTTTCACGATACAAGATTGTATATTTCTAAATTTACCATCTTATTACATGTCAGCAAATTACGGTTATTTTCTCCTGATATTTGTAATTATCATTATTTCTGTTTTGAATCCCCCCCCCCCCCAAATTACAGGCTAAATAAATTGACAGAATAAAACTTATATGAAATCTACATAAATCACTACATAAATTTCAGTGAAATTCATAATCGATAATCAATGCGTCTCAGCTGCTCTGACCACCCTCCTTATATTTTTCATTTATACATCAAGTGTTGATCATTCATCATGTGCCATACCGGTTGTCGTAGGCGATCATGTCCTTCCACAATCTTCTATCTACAGTGCATCGTATCGGTTCTGTTGTTGACTGTTTTCCATGCCATGACACCAAGCTATCCAGTATTTTCTCTCTTTGTCGCCCGCGATCTCTCTTTCCTTTTATTTTGCCAGTTGTAACCAAGTATTCCAACTTTCCTCTTCTCATGATGTGCCCGAAAAATATTGATAGCTTCTTTCTGATGTTTTTTAAGAGCTCCCTTTTTGTGTTGGCCTCTTTGAGAACTTCCTCATTGGTCTTTTTAGCTTTGATATATACAGTTAAATACATTTCAAATCCATGGTATATCAGGTTTAGGTTCTCAGAACTACCAGATGTTTGACTCCACCAAAGATGTTTCTTGTATAGAATCCATCATTTGCATTTGTGTCAAGCAGAAAACAATATATGATATAGGAAGTACCAGATGTTTTCCCGACTGGGCTACCGACGTTCGGACAACCCGTGTTCGATTCTCGCTGGAAGCAGTGTAAATTGTACTCGTGGTTGGAAACAAAATTTCCCCGCGGTCGACCCAGCCGCTGGCAGAAATGAGTACCAGGGTAGTACTCTGGGAACGTGAAAAATATCGCATGGTGAATTTTATTTATGCTTGAAGCGACACTAGCCAGAAGTCTCCGAACACTTCTGGATAGACGACCGAGCACATATGGACGAAAACTCGCGTGCTAAGACACCGATTCAAGTCTCGTACTTTACCTTTATCTTACCAGATGTTTACAAAAGAGTCTTTTTGAATAGAATGCACCATTTGCATTTTTTAAAGATGAAAACAGTATATAGGGAGTACCAGATGTTTTGAAATATTTTTGTTGTTGGTTTATTTATTTTCCACCCACAATCTTGTTGTTGGTTTATTTATTTTCCTCCCACAATCTTGTTATTGGTTTATTTATTTTCCACCCACAATCTTGCTACAGTTATATTATAGGCTGCTCTAATATGTCTAAAGTGCACACTGAACAGCTGCTTGTTTTAAAAAACAAAGTGGTATTTTAGTTATAATGATAAAAGCGTTGCTACATGTATAAATAAAGTTGTCCTGGAGAAACTACATTCCACCCATTCTACAGATTGATTTTTTATTGGAGTGGTTCAAATTCGTGACACTGAACAAAAAATATGAATTATTCTAAAGCAGCTAATGTGTATGCTGTTGATATAGCCGCTCAAGTAACATCTTACAAATTTGAAACTGAGCCAGTTATGCCTTATCTTATACATAATGTCTCAACTTGAATTGTCGGACTGTTTTCTTAGCCTGTTTTCCTCAAACAGCCCATAGCAACCTGTATACTATGAAGCCAATGATCCCTTCCACGATGTCTTAGGACGCACAATTTTTCAAACTCTAGTGACTGAAGGGGAGACGCCTTGTCCATGACATTGTCTTGAATCCCAGTTTTGTTCGCCATTCTGATGGCACAGCCGCTAATGATGCAAAACCTAGACTTTAAACAGACTGGCGCCACAGAAAGCGGGGCAATTCTAAATATATGCTACACCCCTGTTTCAGAGACCAACAAAATGTTCATCCTGATCTTCTATACTATACTATTGTATGTGTTGCATTTTGAAAAAAAAATGGTACACAGCCCACGATGAACAAACTTCCAGGTATATGTACGACACGATTCCCATGCGCCGGCGTTGAATTCTCGTGGTCTTTGTGGTCGGTGTGCGTGCCTCAAGAAAATCAGCACACATGATAATATGCATGATATGACCACAGATAAGATAGTGGTTAACTTGCAGTCGAACACAATGGCCGGGCACCACTTCACTTCAATCAACTGCCGTCGCCTGCAATGCAAAGGTCCATGCGCATGCGTCAAATACACGTTGACTCCGTGACCATGTGAGTGCGACACCGATGTCTCCACAAACGAAAATCCAGAACAGAAAGAATCAATCTGAAAACACACTACAGCAAAAATGCCACTAGACCTGAGCCTAATTGGACCAACTGGCCATCTTGGTCCGCCGCACCGACCAGATCCATACACTCAAGTGCGCATTCAAGCTCGTCGCCTTATTTGTTGGAGGACATGCAACCATACTATTTGCTTATTGCAGTGAAGTTACCACAGAAAATTACATTTCTCTCTTGAGATATAAATTCACTCAAACTGTGCCAAATCTGCGAGTCCATTTTTTCATCGCATGCGTAGACATTGACTAACACAGAAGATTGCTCAGGTTGGATTTGAATGGCCAGAAATTGTATCTCATTAACAGTTCCAGCGGGACGTGTCCACCCCAGACGCCATAATGTCGTTACGCACGAGGACGGTCATCCCCCAAATGTCACGTCACTTGTGAAATCAGGTGTATAGCTTGTTTCATAACGCGTGCCCAACTTTTAAAATCGATAGCTTTTTAACCGCTTGTTGTAAGTTGTTCAAAATTTGCATGTAAAGTTATAATGATTAGAACCCAACAGGGAATTAATTTCATTAAAAAAAACATTTGGTTATTATTGTTGCTTATTTGATTTATATAAATTTATAACGACCCATTGATGTAGTCAAAACTTAATGTTTACAGTATTTTAAGTTAAAAATAGCGAGTAAAAATCCATACACGGTAAAATTGACGTGTTTGCACGCTTCCACCATGGTTTTTTGACACAATTAGACACTTGTAAAAAACACGAGAAATTGTGTGTTCCATTTCCGTTCATTCATAGGTGGAGACGTGGAACGATAACATTTATCATGAGTCTTAAAATGAAATTCTGCAGTTTACAAAACATCGCAATAAAAATGTATGACTATTTTTGCAAAGAGGCTAAACGAGGAAGATTATTTCATTCTTTAGAAAACTCTGAGAATAGGACAAGACACATTTAGGATTTATCTAAACGGTCATTTAATCCCTGGATTCAAGCACGTGACCGTCAATGTTCCAAATATACAAAATCACAAGGAAGAGCAAAAATGTTGGATAATTTCGACAGTGAACTTATTAGAAGTGAAATTCGCAGAATGTTGGGTATGAATTAAACTGTTACAATAAGAAAAGTAAAAGTATCGCTGAAAAAGAACAACAGTATTGAAATATCAAAGTCTACATTATGGAAGAATGTGAGAGCTGCAGGCTTTACATTCAGAAAGTATTCCAATGGACGAAACATCATCTGTGAGAAGCCACATATAGTAGTCATGAGAAGCAAGTACTTACGTGAAGTAAAAGAGGTGCGCAAGCAAGGTTATGATATTGTGTACTTGGATGAAACATGGATCAATGCTCACCACACTAACCAAAGGGAATGGCGTCATCAGATGGAAAGATTAAGAGATTAATACCTAGCAGCAAAGGACAGCGCTTGATAATTGCTCATGCAGGTAGTCGACAACATGGACTAATACAGAATGCAGAGCTCATTTTTCTTTCAAAATCCATAGGCAATCGGGATTATCACTCTGAGATGAATGGTCACATATTTAGACATTGGATTGAAAATTATGTTCTCCCATCACTTGATCGACCATCTTGCCTAATAATGGACAATGCAGCGTACCACAACATTGTTGCACTTGAAGATAAAGTCCCGACGTCATCCAGTACAAAAGATGCTATTAAGATATGGCTCACAAAGGAGCACATACAATTTAATAACATGTACTTAAAACCTGAATTACTATCTCTAGTAAAGCAAAAACAAAGGACAAAGATTTTTCAAATAGATAAGATTATCCAAGAGCACTGTCATATAAGTTTGAGGCTGCCACCTTACCATGCTCATTTAAATCCAATAGAACTAATCTGGGCAAAATTAAAAGGACAAGTGGCAGATGAAAATACAACATTCAAAATATGCGATGTAAAGACTCTTGCTAATCTCGCTTTATTAAATATAGACAAAGATTATTGGGCTAAATGTGAAGACCACGTCTTAAAACAGGAAGAGGAATATTGGAAAAATGATGGTTTGTGGAATGTTCAACCCCAAACAGTTATTAATCTTTTAGACTCGTCTGATTCAGAATGAAAGTATATAGCCTCCAGAATGTTGGCCCCTATATTACCTTAAATTAGTTCAACAAACGGTCCTTTTCAGGACCACACAACTATGAAAATTGGACATACAGGTATACCTTGATATTATCGTCCGTCCTCGAACTGAGAAGACAATAATTCTCCTGGTGTTTTGTCTTATCCAGTTATTTCCCCATTACAGCCACGCCTTTACCTAGTGAAAATTAATCATAGACCAGCAACTACGGTAATTTCTATTATTTAGGGGTTCACAATTTACAATTTTGACAAACATCAAAGAAATTCGCCGCTTTAAGAAAACTGCAGCTGCAAGATATTTGTTAAATATACATTTAAAGGGTCTTTTGCATTCTAATAACATTTGGAAAATTTCAACAGTTTTTAACAAAAGGTTACTGAGTAATAGCGTTTTGAAGTTGGGCACGTGATTTGAAACGAGCTATAATTGACATTTGTTGCACGGCATCAGCCAGGAGTGCTTCCTACACCAAGCCTTAGATATTTGTAAACTAGATATTTAAGTCCTGGTACACGTTAGTTTGGCACTTGAACTGTTCCAATATATAATCCGAGAATTATTCTGGCCTACACGTGTGTACTTGAGTTGAAACGTCCCCATTCCGACAGCCCTTTCAGATAATATTCGCTTACAGCCTCGAAATGACTTTTTAGCTTTATTAACACAGCAGGCACAGTTCGTACACCGGAAATCACTCATAACGAACAATACAATATCACAAATCGCTGCTTCGCTCGATGAATAAACGCAAAGACATTTTAGCAGAGACCACGAAACTCGGTCGCACCGGCATGGTCTCAGAGAGTGGGTCTCCGGTTAACGTAATTGTCACAACCCACCACATGTTAGAAATGCTGCTTGCTTGCTTGCGTTCGCCCGATGACTAAAGGAGTATACCTCTTCATCATCCGCCCTTAAAAAGACGTTAAGTGGGCGTGTCTGCTTTGTGTTGTGGTTTGCAGTATAACTGTGATAATTGCGCTTTTCGGCCCAATACATTCGACTTCAGCATGTAATTTTTGAGTACCGAGTTGTCTTCCCTCTTCGATCCCTACTCACTTGGCCAGACTACACAGGTTAGTCTGTTACTAGAGGCACCACGGAGAGGTGGAGCAGGGTCTGGATGGTTCTGGTTCACCGATCCTGGTGCAAGCCATCAGCTGTGGGTCGCTGACAACTTCCAGCTCTGGTGCTGTGAGGCGCGCCTTCGCCTCCAATGTTAGAAATGAATGAATCCATCATTCACACAGAAAATGTTGGTTGTCGAGAAAACAAAAACCAACCATTATCAACCGGAGGTCTAACAACAAGAAAACCCGTCAAAGAGACTCTTTTTTTTACATTAAATCTTCGATAATTTAAATGTTGACAAAATATAAGTTCAGCTTCCAAATCAGAGAGATACGCCGTGTCATGGGGTGCTTAGCACAGTGCAACCTATTTCACAAATAAAGACGGGCACAGCAATAGCCGTAGAAGATGTTAATTGTATACATTAATAAATTTAAGAGTCAATAACTAGAAACAATGATAAATTGAAGAATCAATGATTGGGTACATTGATAAATCGAAGAATAAATAATTGGATACATTGAATCAGCGAAGGGCTAGTTTGAAATATTAATATATCATTATCAATAAATCAGCATAGGTAGGAATTGGTTGGTCACACGCCGGCCTCAAGACAGAGAGGTTGTGGGTTGAAATCCCGGCTGATCTGGTTGGGATTTCTATTTAAGATTTCTCTCTGCGGCAATCACCGCTGGTCTCAGCAGCGAGGCCCGGCTTGAAACGTCAATTACTCATCGACGGAAAAAATATAAGTACCTCCAACGTCGGAGTTATCTGCCTGTCGGGTGAGGGACCCCTGTGCATACGGCTGCCAGGAAAAATAGATTAAAACGCTAAAATTCAGTTCCTAGTCTCTAGGGACTTCGTCACAAACGAAAAATAAAATCAGCAAAGATTTAGTTGGAAAAGAAAAAAAGAAATTAATATATCAGCGAAACATCAGTATATAGTAATTATAAGTGTGTCAACATTTTAAATATATATATATATATATATATATATATATATATATATATATATATATATATATATACGTGTGCGTGTGTGTAAAGGGGAGGGGTAGGATGGAAGTGTATTAAGATATTTATTTTATGTCAAGAGGCAGCCGCATCTTCTGGGATGGGTCTAGAGCTTATTTGGTTCTTATCCAAGTATATGGCTCCTGGTGTCTGCGCTCCTGGTGTCTGCGCTCCTGGTGACTGCGCTCCTGGTGTCTGCGCTCCTGGTGACTGCGCTCCTGGTGGTCTGCGCTCCTGGTGTCTGCGCTCCTGGTGACTGCGCTCCTGGTGTCTGCGCTCCTGGTGACTGCGCTCCTGGTGTCTGCGCTCCTGGTATCTGCGCTCCTGGTGTCTGCTTGTGTACGGCAGCGACCCCCAACCCCCTCCTTTACGGGCGACGGTTTTAATTGGCCTATTAATTTTAAACTAATTCTAATTTAAATCTAACCTACGAAGGACAACTCAAAGAAGGAAGTCTCCCTCCTATAGTAAACACAGCTTTGCTGGCAGAAAGGGCGGATGGTCGACTCAGTCAACAACGGTCTTGAAGCCAGGACTGGAACGGCTTGGTATTGGGCTCAAAACACAACAGGGACCTAAGGTGTTAAACAGCCAGAGACAATCAGAAAGCAACAGCAAACTGCCGAGAATTCATGATAGCCATCATCATCATCATTGAGTGCCGTCTCCGCAACGAAGGTTGGCTACCATGGAGCGCCATTTTGCTCTATCTCTTGCTTTGATGGTGCAGGTTGTCATCGGTTGATTTGTCCATCTTTTGATGTTACTCGTCCATGTTAATCTTGGTCTGCCTCTGCCTCTTTTACCTTGTATTTTCCCCTCCAGGATCACTTTCAGTAGGCTGTTGTGTCTTTTAACATGGCCTAAGAATCGCATTTGTCTTGTTCTAATTGTGTTCAGAAGTTCTCTTTTCATTTTTAGTTGTTTTAAGACTTTGTCATTTGTTTTCTTTTCCTTCCATCCAATTCTACCTATTCTTCTATATATCCACATTTCAAAGGCTTCAATTCTCTGTTCTGTTTTCTTGTCTAATGTCCATGTTTCAGCACCATATAGGAATATTGAGAAGATGTAACATTTTGCTATTCTTAGTTTTAGCTCTGGTGTTATTTGTTTTGATGTTAGTATGTCCTTCATGACATTAAAATTACTTTTTGCCATTCCTATTCTTTTGTTTATTTCAGTTGTACATTTTCCATCACTGATTATAGTATGTCCAAGGTAGTTATAGTTCTGAACTGTCTCAAGGTCTATTCCTTCAATTTTGATATCCACTTGTGGGTTTTGGGTATTTTCTTTGTTTATGATCATAGTTTTAGTCTTTTTGATATTCATATCTAGTCCATATTTTTTTCTTGTCGTGTTTATTTCATTAAGTAATTGTTGTAGGTCTTTAGGATTTTCTGCTAGTAGTACAGTATCGTCAGCATATCTTAGGTTATTGATTATCTTTCCATTAATTTGTAGGCCTGGCATCTCTATGATGTTTTTAAAGATTTGCTCAGTGTATAGATTGAACAAGCTTGGTGATAGGATGCATCCTTGTCTTACTCCTCTTTTTATATCAATGGGTGTAGAGAACTCTTTGTTATATTTTATTATTGCTGTTTGCTCCCAGTATAGATTGCATATTAGTCGTACATCCATGTCATCTAGATGTATCTCTTTTAGGCATTCTATAAATTGTTTGTGGCCATAATAGCCATAAAGAACAATAATCGAAGTCGTGGTTCTGGGCGACGCATCGGGGGCAGACCAGGAAGAAGGTGGTTTCAAAACATCAAGAAGACCTTGAACATGACAATAGAAGAAATGGGAGATTTGGCTAGAGAGAGAGATCTTTTCAGACGGGTTGTGGTGAGAGCAACGTTCTGCAAGGGGTATGTGACCTGTTGATGATGATTATCATAATCAAGTACCGGGCCTACTGGCGTAGGTGATCGTGTCTCTCCGCAACTTTCGATTTCGACAGTTCTTTATCATTTCTGTTGTTGAACTTCTGCCAAGCCATTTTCTTAAGCTGTCTGGCATTTTCTCTTTTTGCTTCCCTCTATCTCTTCGCCCCTCAATTTTTCCAGTTGTTAAAATATATTCCAGTTGTTCTCTTCTCATTACATGGCCAAAAAACGATGATTGTTTCTTCCTAATATTGAAAATTAGCTGACATGTTGCTTTTATCTCTTTCAGAACATTTTCATTACTCTTCTTAGCTGTCCATGGTATTCTCAACATTCTTCTGTAAAACCACATTTCTACAGACTCCAGTGATTTTCTTGTCTGTTGTCCTATTGTCCATGATTCAAATCCATATGTTAAGACTGGCTCCACATAACATTTAAGAACTCTTTTTTTTTGTTTCTATTGTCAAAAATGGATTGCGTAATATCTTCCTCATTTTCCGGAAAGCTGTTTTTGCCGGAGCCATTCAGCATCTCACCTCTTTATGATGATTATACATATATAATAAAATAAGATATTTATATGGCTCTTATTGTGCTCTGTAATGTTTCATTTATAGTTGCTTCAGAGTTTAGCTTATACACCTGTGTGTATCTATATCTAAAAAGAAACATAACAACAGCAATCATGATTTACAAAAGGTAGAAGCTGTCTTGATCACATTTGTCGCTCTATTTGCATTATCGTAGAAGAACGAGTCGAAAATAAAATAAAAGTGTGATCTAAGCTTCATTGACTTCAGAAAGGAATATCTACGGTACACACAATGTGGAATACCGGGAGACATTAAAAGCAAAACCGCGTGATAAAATATATTGCACGCCGGCTACACCTGTACTGCTAGCATCGAAGAATTTAGTGAGTGCTACCATATAAAATCGGGAGTAGAACAATGATATATTTTTTTAAATAATCCTTTCATTTTCTTTTTGAATTCCCATAGACTTCATAATGCATAAATTCTTCTTTTACCTTTCAGCTCCCTGTGGAGCATAGGTCTTCAACACTTTCCAAGCCGTTCTGTTTCCTGCCATTCTTTTAAGATCGTTCCATGTCTTCTCCATCATCCCTATCTCTGCTTCTGTCTGTCCTCTCAAAGAATTCCTTGGTCTTCCTCTTTGTCTTTTTCCCTGGGGATTTAAAAAGGGCCTGTTGTGTAATACTCTCAGCCGGCTTCCGCAGTATGTGTCCTATCCAGCGACATCCTCTTCTCTGTATCTCTTTATCCACTGGTATTTGACTGGTACATTTCCATAATTCTATGTTAGTGATTTTGTCACGCCGTTTCTATTCCTTTATTCTGCTTAAGCATCCATTAATGAAAGTCTGTATCTTCATGATTGTCATTTCATTTATTCTCCACGTTTCACAGCCATATAATAAGACTGACTTAACATTGGAGTTGAACATTTTTATTTTAGTATTTAACCCAATTTCTTTGAACATTCTACGTGTTTCCCAGGGCAAAAAAATGCCCCTTCCGCTTTTGTATCCCCATTTTGGTATCACCCTCTGCCCCTCCCCTTTTGTCTATACCACTACCCGATATATGTAAGACCGCACGTCTAGCAGAGGTATTTCTCCTATTTTTATTTGTTTATTGCCAACTACATTAATTCTCACAATGTTAGTCCCATCTCTATCTATTCTTAGTCCCATATGTTGCGATCTCCCATCAAGCATGCTCACTCCATCTTGCATCTGTTGATGGTTGTGTGATAGGAGAGCTATACCATCAGAAAAGTCTAAATCATCAAATTGCCTGGTCAGTGACCACTGGATTCCATTTCTGTTGTTTTGAGTTATTTTCATAATCCAACCCATGGCCATTAGGAAGAGAAAGGAGATAGAAGGCCTTACTCCTGTTCTTATTTCAAATGTCCCCGCAAGCTGCCCTTCGTGCATAAACGCTGAGTAGTAAAATTAGTATTTGAATGAAATGGTGGTAATCATTGAGAGTACCTTGAATTTGGTGACGATGTATTTTTATCAGTGTTTATATGAATAGGGTGCAAGAGAAAATAGAAGTCCAGTCTTCATCGTCTAGCGTTATAGAACTTAAGATTAACAAAAAAAAAAAAAAAAAACAGGCGAGAGTAATGAACAATAGAATTACTCTGGAAGAAAAAAATATACCCGGAAGGAAAATGAAGAGAAAGTAGATAACTTCGTATATCTCGGAAGTTGCATAGATCAAGGAGATGCAAATAAGGAAATAAGACAAAAAGAGACATTAGAAAGTAGCAACGATTTTAATACACTTTGATAAAATATGGAAATAAAAACCTTAGTAATAAAATGAATGTTTAATATCTAACTCCAATATATTATCCACTCTTAATTATGCAAGTGAGAGCTGCATGCGTCGAAAGACGAAAAGTCTAGGGAAAATACTTTGTATATAATTAAAGACCAGCACATAAATAAGAAAAATAGCATTACGACCAACATTTTAATCTATAATCAAGAAAGGAAGGTGGGAATATATCGGTCACGTGATAAGAAAAAATAACAAGAGTATTGCGAAACAAGTCCTCAGAAGTACACACCTTTGGTAAAATAAGATCTTTATTGTGGATGTTTTATTTTTTTAAGATTAAAGTATTTATATCTTCGTTAAGTAAGATGCTGGAAGTGACCATAGAATCACGGTGGATGAATGTTCGCACAGATCTGAATGGTGAGTGAATAATCAGTGTTATTGTTGAGCTTCTGTCTTGACCCTGCGTTTTTCTGGACAATTATAGACAGGGAGAATAAGTCACTGGCCTGATTAACAATCATCGTTCGAATAACAGCTTCATTATCAGCAATTAGTGTTGCATTATCAAGCCAGCTCATATATTGGTAATTTAATAAGTGTTCTTATAAGAGACACTTCATTCAGGGTGATTGAGTGCACTTCAACTTGATGGGATTCACTATACGCCACTTGTGAAGCTTGGGCGCGACAGCATCTCTACCACAAACAATTATACCGAGGAAACCATGACAATCGATCCGTGACAGCTGAACATCTGTTGCAGATGTGACCACTAAGCAAAGAAGCGACATATTGCATACGGTAGCAGCTTGCCTACCAGAAAGTAAAGTGCCCCGTCACGCCAAGTAGCGTAAAGGGTATATGGTATTAGTGACCATCATTTTTATAGACCTTTCTTCACATGGTTTTTATGGTAATGTGGTCGGTATTACGCCCGTGCTGCTTTACTTTCCCAGAAACTTAACCCAAGATGTACGATATTATAGTGAAGAATAATTTTCTCTCCCTCTTTTTTCTTCAAAGTCTTATTAATATAAGCAGTAAGAGATTTTTATACAGCGGCTCCTTCTGGTTGACTGATTATCGATCCAACTTATGTGACGTAATTTAAATCAGATTTATATAATGTATCACTCACTACACCATAAAAAAGTAAAAGTAATAAAGTACCCCTGTCACGCCAAGTGGCGTATAGGGAATATGGTGTTAGTGACCATAAATTTTACAGACCTTCGGCACATGATTTTTGGGGTAATGTGGTCGGTATTACGCCCGTGCCGCTTCACTTTCCCAGAAAAACTCCGGTACCCATTAAAGGCTGGGTGAACCCGGAAGCCATCGGTTGGGATCGAACCATACCCCTTGTCCTTTGTAGTCCAGTTCACTAACCACTGAGCTATCGTGGCTCCCTCACTACACCATGGAGATTAATAAAAGGAGTAAGTCGTAAGTAATATAATATTACAATTTTCAAATATTCCCACAATGACATAATGTATTCTGATTCATATCCCTTTTCAAGTGTCATTTCTGCTGGCATTGGTAATCAGGTCTGTCCACATTATTTTGTTTTTTTTTCAGTTGTTTAGCCATTCAGCTGCCGACCTCCTAATGTACCCATCTCCTTGTCTGCATGATATATTTTCTTTTCTTCTTTACGTGTTTTTTAATGCGATATGCTCCAATTATCCACATCTAATAACGTGGCCAAATTTAAATAGCTGAAGGGTAGGGGTTGGTGGGATATGTACACATTTCAACAAAAGAAAAAAATGCGTATAAAGGTTTTCGACCGCGTAGTGATAATAACACTCTTGTGATTAACGACCACACCTTTTGAGAAACAGTATAAGGGTTCTGAAGATGGTAGGACAAGTGGGACAAGAAGAATATGAATTAACGCCCGAGAATAGATTGCAAGAACACAAGTCAAAAGGGATGATTCTAGACGTGAGCGTTATGCAAGAAGCCAGGACCGTAAACTAACACAAGTCAAAAGGGATGATTCTAGACGTGAGCGTTATGCAAGAAGCCAGGACCGTAAACTAACACAAGTCAAAAGGGATGATTCTAGACGTGAGCGTTATGCAAGAAGCCAGGACCGTAAACTAACACAAGTCAAAAGGGATGATTCTAGACGTGAGCGTTATGCAAGAAGCCAGGACCGTAAACTAACACAAGTCAAAAGGGATGATTCTAGACGTGAGCGTTATGCAAGAAGCCAGGACCGTAAACTAACACAAGTCAAAAGGGATGATTCTAGACGTGAGCGTTATGCAAGAAGCCAGGACCGTAAACTAACACAAGTCAAAAGGGATGATTCTAGACGTGAGCGTTATGCAAGAAGCCAGGACCGTAAACTAACACAAGTCAAAAGGGATGATTCTATATAGACGTGAGCGTTATGCAAGAAGCCAGGACCGTAAACTAACACAAGTCAAAAGGGATGATTCTAGACGTGAGCGTTATGCAAGAAGCCAGGACCGTAAACTAACACAAAACTTGTGGTTATCGTTTGTTACACCCTGTGGGATTTATTGAAGAGGGGATTCGATCACCAGATTGGTAGATCATCATCATCATGTACCATACCGGTTGGTGTAGGTGATCATGTCCCTCAACAATCTTCTAACTACAGTGCATCGTATCAGTTCTGTTGTTGACTGTTTTCCATGCCATGACACCAAGCTATCCGGTATTTTCTCTCTTTGTCGCCCGCGATCTCTCTTTCCTTTTATTTTGCCAGTTGTAACCAAGTATTCCAACTTCCCTCTTCTCATGATGTGCCCGAAAAATGTGATTGGTAGATGGCCTGTTAAAATAAGTCACTTATTTCCGTGATGGCAGAAATGCTAATTTTGCATTTTGGATAGCTCAGATAATCACCACAGCAGTGCCATCAACAAAGCTGATGAAGGCGTTAATTCAACGCCTCTCAACGGTTGAGATAGATTCTCCAATAACAGGCTTCGTCTAAACAGACGGACTAAAGAAGTGAGGGCTG
Organism: Megaustenia siamemsis; assembly: GCA_032433765.1. Lineage (NCBI taxonomy): Eukaryota > Metazoa > Mollusca > Gastropoda > Stylommatophora > Ariophantidae > Megaustenia > Megaustenia siamemsis. Next base: position 77,097,371 of record JAVIAB010000051.1, on the reverse strand, counting down.
TTGTAGTCTCTGCAGTAGAGTATGTTCATATAGACGATCTAATTGTGTATTACATGCTAGGTTGGACGCAATCAGAAGCAAGGACATCACAAAGTCATTTCAACCCGCAATTACTTCATTCTGGATCTAAACGATATCAGCTCAACCTCGTGACATTAAAATGATAACGAACTCTATCTTTGTATTTTTAACAGGGCAGTAGAATTCGTTTCCAACTGCTATTATTTATTTTACTTGCTCAACTTGAACACATCTACTTTTGACCCTCCATATTCGATAGAACTTAGCACTCAGTCCTCAATTATCCTGACATAAGGAATCACTAGACTAGGTGAAAGAGCGTCATTAATGATTCCAACAAGTTAGATTGGACGTGAAGTCAAGTTCCTTGCCTCACCGCTGCAGTACATGTGTCCCAGAGTTGTATAAGCATGCCGTCTCAAAGAAGACCAAAGTCTAGAATAAAAAAATATTAATATATTAATAAAATAAAAGCATTTGATAAAGTAAAGTAAGTGGAAATAATCAATATGCTGGAGGAATCATACATTGATGGCAAAGATATGAGATTCATAAAAAACATGTACAACAATAAACAGCAGGTATAAAAATTAGCAACCAAACAGGGCACTTTTAATATATAAAACAGGGAGTCAGATAAGGCTGTGTTCTGTCACCGGATTTGTTTTCACTTTACAGCGAAAATATTATGAGATCAATAGTACATATATAAGGAATTGAAGTCAGCGGTCACAACATAAACAATTTGCGATATGCGGATGACACGGTCTTAATAGCAGAGACAGAGAATGATCTACAAGAAATGATAGACATAATAGGAGAAGAAACAAACAAGAAAGGTCTCAGACAGAAAATAAGAAAACAGAAGTAATGGTCATATCCAAGACGCAATCATCACCATCATGCAGCATAAAAATAAACAGGACAAATCTGAAACAAGTGCAACGTTTCAAATACCTGGGCACAATAATAACATCAGATGGAAGATGCACCACAGAAATAAAAAGCAGAACAGCTCTGGCAAAATTAACATTTCAGAAAATGAAGAACGTCTTATGCAACAAATCTATGTCAATAGAAGTGAGAAAGAGAGTTTATCGGTGCTATATAGAGCCGATTCTGATCTATGGAAGCGAATTATGGACAGTAAACAAACAAATGAAAAGACGATTAGAGGCCTCAGAGATGGGATTTCTCAGAAGAATGTTGAAAGTTCCCTGGACAGCTATAAAGACCAACGAGAAAATTCTCAAAGAGGTCAACACAAATAAGGGAGCTCTTAGAAACATCAGAAAGAAACAAACAACATTTTTCGGACACATTATGAGAAGAGGAAAGTTGAAATATTTGGTTCTTCTTCTTCTTGAGATGCATGGAAAAAGACCAAGAGGAAGACCAGAAGAAGATGGATAGATGCAGTGACAGAGACATGTAACAACAAAGGAAATCACTATTCAGACAATTCGAGCAGCACAAGAACGACAAATGATATAAATCACGACACCTTTTAGGTATCAGTGAAAGAGAAATACAACTGGCAAAATACAGGAAAATATAGATCGCGGACGACAAAGAGAGAAAATACTATATATAGCTTGTTTCATAAGTCGTGCCCAACTTTTAAAATCAATATCTTTTAAACCGCTTTTTGTATTTTTTTCAAAATTTGCATGTAAAGTTATAATGATTAGAACCCAACAGGGAATTAATTTCATTAAAAACAAACATTTGGTTATTATTATTGCTTATTTGATTTATATAAATTTATAACGACCCATTGATGTAGTCAAAACTGAGTGTTTACAGTATTTAAGTTAAAAATAGCAATTACAAATCTATACACGGTCAAATTTACGATTTTTCACGCTTTAAACGTGAGCTGTCTGACACAATTAGACACTTTTAGAAAACACGAGGCATTGTGTGTTCCATTTCCGTTCTTTCATAGGTGTAGACGTGGAACGCTAACATTTATCATGAGTCTTAAAATGAAATTCAGCAGTTTACAAAACATCGCAATAAAAATGTATGACTATTTTTGCAAAGAGGCTAAACGAGGAAGATTATTTCATTCTTTAGAAAACCCTGAGAATAGGACAAGACACATTTTGGATTTATCTAAACGGTCATTTAATCGCTGGATTCAAGCACGTGACCGTCAATGTTCAAAATATACAAAATCACAAGGAAGAGCAAAAATGTTGGATAATTTCGACAGTGAACTTATTAGAAGTGAAATTCGCAAAATGTTGGGTATGAATGAAACTGTTACAATAAGAAAATTAAAAGTATCGCTGAAAAAGAACAACAGTATTGAAATATCAAAGTCTACATTATGGAGGAATGTGAGAGCTGCAGGCTTTACATTCAGAAAGTATTCCAATGGACGAAACATCATCTGTGAGAAGCCACATATAGTAGTCATGAGAAGCAAGTACTTACGTGAAGTAAAAGAGGTGCGCAAGCAAGGTTATGATATTGTGTACTTGGATGAAACATGGATCAATGTTCACCACACTAACCAAAGGGAATGGCAGTCATCAGATGGAAAGATTAAGAGATTAATACCTAGCAGCAAAGGACAGCGCTTGATAATTGCTCATGCAGATAGTCGACAACATGGACTAATACAGAATGCAGAGCTCATTTTTCTTTCAAAATCCATAGACAATCGGGATTATCACTCTGAGATGAATGGTCACATATTTAGACATTGGATTGAAAATTCTGTTCTCCCATCACTAGATCGACCATCTTGCCTAATAATGGACAATGCAGCGTACCACAACACTGTTGCACTTGAAGATAAAGTCCCGACGTCATCCAGTACAAAAGATGCTATTAAGATATGGCTCACAAAGGAGCACATACAATTTAATAACATGTACTTAAAACCTAAATTACTATATCTAGTAAAGCAAAAACAGAGGACAAAGATTTTTCAAATAGATAAGATTATCCAAGAGCACGGTCATATAAGTTTGAGGCTGCCACCTTACCATGCTCATTTAAATCCAATAGAACTAATCTGGGCAAAATTAAAAGGACAAGTGGCAGATGAAAATACAACATTAAAAATATGCGATGTAAAGACTCTTGCTAATGTCGCTTTATTAAATATAGACAAAGATTATTGGGCTATATGTGAAGACCACGTCTTAAAACAGGAAGAGGAATATTGGAAAAATGATGGTTTGTGGAATGTTCAACCCCAAACAGTTATTAATCTTTTAGACTCGTCTGATTCAGAATGAAAGTATATAGCCCCCACAATGTTGGCCCCTATATTACCTTAAATTATTTCAACAAACGGTCCTTTTCAGGACCACACAACTATGAAAATTGGACATACAGGTATACCTTGATATTATCGTCCGTCCTCGAACTGAGCAGACAATAATTATCCTGGTGTTTTGTTTTATCCAGTTATTTCCCCATTACGGCCACGCCTTTACCTAGTGAAAATTAATCGTAGACCAGCAACTACGGTAATTTCTATTCTTTAGGGCTTCACAATTTACAATTTTGACAAACATCAAAGAAATATCGCCGCTTTAAGAAAACTGCAGCTGCAAGATATTTGTTAAATATACATTTAAAGGGTCTTTTGCATTCTAATAACATTTGGAAAATTTCAAAAGTATTTAACAAACGGTTAGAGAGTAATAGCATTTGAAGTTGGGCATATGTTTTGAAACGAGCTATAGATAGCTTGGTGTCATGGCACGGAAAACAGTCAACAACAGAATTGATACGATGCACGGTGGATAGAAGATTGTGGAAGGACAAGATCACCTACTCCAACCGGTATGGTACATGATTATGAATATATTAATCCACTACCATAAAATATTATAGTAGCGCTGCATGTTTGGTTGGCCATTCGCAGTCATGCACATTATTTATTCACTGTGGCATATTAGATTGAAGTATTACAAGGTCGGCACTTTGATCATACGCTTGCACGTCGTGTAAATATGTTTGGCTTAGCATGATCCACACAGAAGATAAATGAAAAGCTACAAATAAATCAGGTTTCAGATATCTTCTTCTTCTACTACTGAAATTGCTTTAGTGCTCGACTAATGCCACTATTTCAACTACTGCTATAGCTATTACTTTTTCTTCTACTACTACTGTTACTTCTGCTTCTACTTCTACTACAACTGTTGCTACTTCTACTGAAAATACCAATACTGCTACTAATAGAAACTTATAGAACAGAAATAACTGCTGCTGTTTCTTCCACTACAATTACTTCTACTGCTACTACTACTACTACTGCTTCTACTACAGCTTCTTCTTCTACTACTACTTAAATCTATTACAATAACTGCTACTACTATTACTGCTACGAGCACTGCTTCTAATACAACTTTTTCTTTCACTATAAATGCTACCACTTTTTCTTCTACCACTATTACTGCTACTACTACTTCGGCTACTACTGTTTCTTCTATTACTATTGCTACTACTACTTTCTCTTTCACTACTACTTCTACCATTACTGCTACTACTACTGCTTTTACTACTTCATCTTATTCTACAATTACTGCTACTACTACTTACTTCTTCTGTTACTACTTCATCTTATTCTACCATTACTGCTACTACTACTTCTTTTACTACTTCATCTTATTCTACCATTACTGCTACTACTGCTACTACTACTTCTTTTACTACTTCATCTTATTCTACCATTACTGCTACTACTACTGCTTTTACAACTACATCTTATTCTACCATTACTGCTACTACTACTGCTTTTACAACTACATCTTATTCTACCATTACTGCTACTACTACTGCTTTTACTACTTCATCTTATTCTACCATTGCTGCTACTACTACTGCTTCTACTAGTACATCGTATTCTACCATTACTGCTACTACTACTGCTTCTACCTGTACATCGTATTCTACTACTACTGCTTCTACCTGTACATCGTATTCTACCATTACTGCTACTACTACTGCTTCTACTACTACAACATATTCTACCATTACTGCTACTACTACTGCTTCTACTAGTACATCGTATTCTACCATTACTGCTACTACTACTGCTTCTACTACTACATCGTATTCTACCATTACTGCTACTACTACTGCTTCTACTAGTACATCGTATTCTACCATTACTGCTACTACTACTGCTTCTACTACTACATCGTATTCAACTATTACTGCTACTACTACTGCTTCTACTACTACATCTTATTCAACTATTACTGCTACTACTACTTACTTCTTCTTTTACTGCTACACCTTATTCTACTATTACTGCTACTACTACTTACTTCTTCTTTTACTACTACCTCTTATTCAACTATTACTGCTACTACTACTTACTTCTTCTTTTACTGCTACACCTTATTCAACTATTACTGCTACTACTACTTACTTCTTCTTTTACTACTACCTCTTTTTCAACTATTACTCCTACTACTACTTACTTCTTCTTTTACTGCTACACCTTATTCTACTATTACTGCTACTACTACTTACTTCTTCTTTAACTACTACCTCTTATTCAACTATTACTGCTACTACTACTTACTTCTTCTTTTATTACTACATCTTATTCTACTTTTACACCTTCTTTTATCTGAATTTTTGTTCTAGCAGTTTTCAATTCTTTTAAGGATATTTTATCAAATCTTGGCATTTGTCTCTTTTCTGTGCAAGCAGCTCTATCTCATTGAGGGAGCCGAATCCTGCTGCTCTTGCCTCTCTCATCAATGTTCATCTCAGTGTCTCTCTAGGTCTTCCTTTTGTCCTCTTATCTGTTGTTTCCCATATGAGGGCTTGCTTTGCTATTCGGTTATTATCTCTTCTCATCACATGTCCAACATATGGCCATCGTCTTTTTTTTATTACTGAAGATATTAGTGGTTGATTGGAGATTTCTCTAATTTCCTCGTTTGTTTTGAATTCGTTCCACGCTATACCGAGTATTTTCCTTAGACATTTATTTTCGAATGCGTTCAACTTTGTTTCTACATCTTTTGTTGTTTTCTAGCTTTCACAAGCATACGTAAGGGTTGATAGTACATTTGATTTGAATAGTCTAAGTTTTGTGTTTGTACTGATGAGTTTTGATTTCCACAACTTTTCAAGGCTTCTGAAAGACATTGCAGCTTTAGCTATTCTGATTCTAATTTCTTTACTTGTATCCCCTTCTCGATCAATGTGACTTCCAAAATAGGTAAAGTAATCGATCTCTTCTACTGATTTGTTTTCCATGTATATTTTGTCGTCTGTTGGAATTAAACTTTTCATGACTTTAGTCTTTTCATGATTGATCTCAAGCCCAATTTTGCTGGCTATTGATGGTAGTTCATTTGTGTTTTCCTGCATCGTTTTTCTCTGGCTGCTGATAAGAACTATGTCATCAGCAAAGTAGAGGTCCTCCAAATGGTTTCCTTGTATCCATTCGATGCCTTTATTACCAGTGCAGCATTTCTTCATTATGAAGTCCATAACAATTCCAAATAACAAGGGCGATAAAATACATCCTTGTTTAACCCCAGTTTCTATTGGGAAATATTCGCTCAGTCCTTCCTCTGTTCGAACTGCACACGTGTAACCATCATACATGTCTTTGATAATATTTATGATTTGTTATGGTAAGCCATATTGCTTCAGAATTTTCCACAAAGAATCTCGATGAATACTGTCAAATGCTGTTGTGAAGTCGATGAAGTTAAGTACAAAAGGTTTTTGCTTTTCAATGTGTTCCTCCAATATAAGTTGTAGAGTGAAAATTTGGTCAAGGCAGCTTCTCCCTTTCTAAACCCTGCCTGTTCTTCACGCATTACTGTATCTATTGAATCCTTTATTCTATTTAGGATGATTTTGCAGAATAACTTTGAGGCAACTGACAAAAGTGTCACGCCTCTCCAGTTGTTACAACTTCCAAGATTGCTCTTTTTTGGAATCTTAACAATGATTCATTTTTTCCATTTATGGCGCGTCTTCTCTGCTTTCCAAATGATGTTGAACATTTTCTGGAGATGTATTAAATTATGACTATCAATTGCCTTGAGGATCTCAGCTGTTAACTTATCCTCTCCAGCAGCCTTGTTATTGGTCATATTCTTGAAGGTGGTTTCTATTTCGCTCAAGGTGAAGTCATCTAAATTTACATCTAATTCTGTTGCTGGTGTTTCAGCTTCAAAATCTATTAAACTGTGGGGTAGTGGACGGTTAAGAATTTCTTTGAAGTGTTCCGCCCAACGGGCTTTTATGTCTGCGCTTGTTGTTAGCATTATTCCAGATGTGTCTAGAATTGGTGTTCCACTATTGCTACTGCAGCTACTACTATTACTGTACAAGTGATAGTACAGCGTGATTAACCATAAACAAAGTATGGAGAATATGAAGGTCCAAACAATCCTGGTCACGTGGACAATTCTCCGTTCACCACGTGCTCAACACAAAGTGATTAATTCACAACACAGAAACTACAGCTCCAAATATTCATAACTGCACTTGTGTGGACACTTTATATGATGATAATAGATTGTTGTCTAGATCTAGTACAAAAGTGTGTACAGTTCTTTGGTTACACTTCACAAGTCATCTGGATAAATATATTGTCTGCACATAAAAATCAATCATTACACATGTTTGTTACCACCGATATAATTTATTAAATGACTCTCTCCCAGGTTCTTTAATTAAATCCACATAACATCTTGTACTTAGCATAAAATCACACACACAATAATATGACTTCTGCGCATAACTTTTTTTCAACTATTCCTATGATATATGTATATTCAAAGCCTTGATTTCCTTAATAAACACTGATCTCTTTTGGACCCGAAATGTCCATATCTAGCTAAATATCTTCCCTAGCAATAAATCTTCAGAATTATCCTTTACTAAAACATCTCAGAATGTTTCTCTAAGTCTCGAATCCCAGGTACAATCCTCAATTGCAATGTTGTCCTCGCTGTTTCGTTTTCTTCTCTCCGGATCTAATGTACTCCTGGCTGTTCTCTCTCTTCAATCCTATCTTACTGGTCTCAATGCTAATAATCGCTTCTTTTATAGTCCAGACCAATCTTGGCTCCGGCATTCTTTGTTTCCGCAATCTTCCTTTACTTGCACGCAAACGTTTAACTTCAAAACGACGTTTGGGTTGGTCGCTTACGAGTTGAACTTTTGTAATTTATATCTAATCTCCTCGACGAGAGATTATCTTATTTGCTTATTAGTCTTTCGTTTCTGATTTATCAGAAACTCGTATCAATATCAAACAGTTCATATGTTAAAGCCGCGCATAAAATGCGTGTGTGCTGAAAACGTTGATGTCTATCAAAACAAATAATATCCGATAAGAGTATTAAGTCTGACGTAACCAACAACGATGATGTAATACTTTTTTCAACTACTACTACTACTACTAGTACTACTACTACTAATACTACTGCTACTACTACTACTACTACCACCACCACTGCTTCTTCTATTCGGTTATATATTGGCGAGTAACAATACGCGTTGTTCTGCATCTTGCAAACCTTAGTCTTTAGCATGCACTTGTTCGCGGTTGCTTTTCTATGGTTTAAAATGTGGTTGACGGAAAAAGAGACAGCTAGATCGGATTTATCAGAATGGCGAGAATGCTAGTAATTTTTGTTGAACGATTAAAAAAAATGTTTCTTTTGAGTCTCAGCTGATCGGAGTGAGTTTAGTTCTAGAAATGATTCATTATTCAGCAAAAGGAGGAAACAGGATTGCAAGCAACACATACAGAACAACACGTTATTCAACAAAGGATTATTATTATGAAGGTCTTGCAATGACTAAATTAGGGACTTAAAATTAATATGTTAGTGAAGATGTGGAGTGTGTTAGATGAGTAGTGCAGTGTGTCAGCGAAGTAGTGGAGTGAGTCAGCGGAGTAGTGGAGTGAGTCAGCGGAGTAGTGGAGTGCGTCAGCGAGTAGTGGAGTGAGTCAGCGGAGTAGTGGAGTGAGTCAGCGGAGTAGTGGAGTGAGTCAGCGGAGTAGTGGAGTGCGTCAGCGGAGTAGTGGAGTGAGTCAGCGGAGTAGGGGAGTGCGTCAGCGGAGTAATAGAGTGAGTCAGCGGAGTTGTGGAGTGAGTCAGCGGAGTAGTGGGGGTGTGTCAGAGGAGTAGTGGGATGCAATTGCGTAGTAACGAAGTTTGTCATTTTAGGAATGAAGGGTGTCAGTGCAGGAGCTGAATGTGTCCATTGAGTAATGGAATAAATGAGTGAAGTAAATGAGTGTATCAGTGGCGGAGAGGAGTGGCATTGGAAGAGTGAGATATGTTAGTGGAGTAGAGAAGTATGTCAATGGAATACTAGAGAGAGTCAGGATATTGGTAGAGTGTGACAGAGGAGTAGCCAAGAGCATCTGTGGAGGAGTGATGTATTCATGTGTAGTAATGAAATGCGATTTTTGATGAGCGGAATGTGGCAATGAAAGAGCTTAGTGTATCATTAAAATGGTGATGTGTATCAATCAGTGCAGTAGTGATGTAAGTCAGTGGAGTATAAATGTGTCAGTGGAGTGGTGATGTGTCAGAGAAGTAGTGAAGTGTCCGAGGAGCAGTGAATGGAGTAGTGATGAGTGTCAGAGAAGTAGTGATGTGTGTCAGAGAAGTAGCGAATGTGTCACTGGAGTGTTGACGTGTGTCAGGGAAGTAGTGTATGTGTCAGAGTAGTAGTGATGTTTGTCCGTGTCAGAGGGGTAGTGATGTGTCAATGGAGTAGTAAAGTGTCAATGGAGTAGTGAAGTGTCCGAGGAGTAGTGAATGGAGTAGTGATGAGTGTCAGAGGAGTGGTGATGTGTGTCAGAGGAGAAGTGAATGTGTCAATAGAGCAGTGAATGTGTCAATGGAGAAGTGAAGTGTGTCAGAGGAGTGGTAATGTGTGTCAGAGAAGTAGTGAATGTGTCAATAGAGTAGTGATGTATGTCAGAGGATTAGTGATGTGTCAGAGGAGTAATAAATGTGTAGAGTAGTAGTGATGTGTGTCAGATGAGTAATGAATGTGTCAATGGAGAAATGTTGTGTGTCAGAGGAGTAGTGATGTGTGTCAGATGAGTAATGAATGTGTCAATGGAGAAATGTTGTGTGTCAGAGGAGTAGTGATGTGTGTCAGAGAAGAAGTAAATAAAGGTAAATGTAAAGTACAAGACTTGAATCGGCGTCTAAGCACTAGAGTTTTCACCCATATGTTCTCGGCTGCCTATCCAGAAGTATGCGGAGACTTCTGGATGGTGTTGCTTCAAGCATCGAAACTCACGATGCGAGGCGGCATTCCTCACCTTCCCAGAGTACTATACCCTGGTACCATTTCTGCCAGCGGTAGGGTCGACTGCCTGTGTATTTATTTTCCAACCATGAGTACAAATCATACTGCTTTCAGTTGAAATCGAACATGTGTTGTCCGAACGTTGGTAGCCCAGTCGGGTGGTTTTCCCAAGTAGGCTACCGAGCGCCCCCCCCCCCCCCCCGAGTAGTCAGAGTCATGTGTGTCAGAGGCGTAGTGATGTGTGTCAGAGGAGTAGTGATGTGTGTCAGAGGAGTAGTGATGTGTGTCAGAGGAGTTGTGATGTGTGTCAGAGGAATAGTGATGTGTGTCAGAGGAGTAGTGATGTGTATCAGAGGAGTAGTGATGTGTATCAGAGGAGTAGTGATGTGTGTCAGAGGAGTAGTGATGTGTGTCAGAGGAGTAGTGATGTGTGTCAGAGGAGTAGTGATGTGTATCAGAGGAATAGTGATGTGTGTCAGAGGAGTAGTGATGTGTGTCAGAGGAGTAATGATGTGTGTCAGAGGAATAGTGATGTGTGTCAGAGGAGTAGTGATGTGTGTCAGAGGAGTAGTGATGTGTGTCAGAGGAGTAGTGATGTGTGTCAGAGGAGTAGTGATGTGTGTCAGAGGAGTAGTGATGTGTGTCAGAGGAATAGTGATGTGTGTCAGAGGCGTAGTGATGTGTGTCAGAGGCGTAGTGATATATATCAGAGGAGTAGTGATGTGTGTCAGAGGAATAGTGATGTGTGTCCGATGAAGTAGTGATGTGTGTAAATGTGTAAGTAATGTGTGTCAGAGCAATGGTGAATATGTTAGTGGAATAGTGGTGTGTGTCAGAGGAGTAGTGATGTTTGTCACAGGAGTAGTGATGTGTTTCATAGAAGTAGTGATGTGTATCAGAGGAAGAGTAAATGTGTCAGCTGAGTAGTGATATGTTAGAGGAGTAGTGAATGTGTCGATGGAGTAGTGATGTGTGTCAATGGAGTAGTGAATGTGTCAGTGGAGTAGCGATGTGTGTCAAAGGAGTAGTGAACGTGTCAGTGGAATAGTGATATGTGTCAGAGGAGTTCTGATGAGTGTCAATGGAGTAGGAATGTGTGTCAATGAACTAGTGATGTGTGTCAATTGAGTAGTAATGTGTGCGATGGAGAAGTTATGTGTGGCAGAGAAGTGGTAATGTGTGTCAGTGGAGTAGGGATGTGTGTCAGTGAAGTAGTGATGTGTGTCAGTGAAGTAGTGATGTGTGTCAGTGGAGTAGTGATGTGTGTCAGTGGAGTAGTGATGTGTGTCAGTGGAGTAGTGATGTGTGTCAGTGAAGTAATGATGCGCATCAGACGAATAGTGAAATGTGCCAGTGATATAGCAAGTGTGTTATTAGATGTAGGGGAGGGAGGATGCCAGTGGCGCAGTGGTTAGCGGATATAATGCATGATCCAGAACTTGGAGTTTATTTTTAGACATGTACCTGCCAAGTCCATCTAGCTGTAATTAAATTTTAAAAATACACTTTAATTCGTAAATTAGTCTTTATACGACATTAACATTGAGAAATAATTATCGACTCTCTCACTTCTAAATGACGAAATAATATATTTAGTAAGTTAAAGTTCTTTACACCTTCATAAAACATTTAAACTCATGCTAATGTGCTACTATTACATTTGTATGAATGCTTTTACTTTTTCATTAAAATGTTCATTTTACACAGACTGAAGCTTAGAAGTGAAGCATAGAATGAGAAGTTCATAATTTTTATTGTGAAGTTGAGAATTTTCGCCCAACTAAATACCAATAGTTGTCGAGCTTGTATACAAATACATTAATAAACACTATTATGACACTCGAGACACTAACAATTATTGATGTTATTCCAGTCCAGCATTTTAAACGCCGTGTGTGTATCATCACGTGATCACTTTTATAACGGAAGTGATTATTTTCTGATTCATTTTAGCAACAGGTCTGCCTAGTATGTAGTAGCACACTGGCATTACAATTATTAATTATTGTGTTGTGTAGCTAGTGAATGAAAGTATGCTATAATTCTAACTATGTGTTTATAAGTAGTTTTCGTGTTGTAGTAAAATAGGGTGAAGCGTCTTGATTTACAGAATTTACTTAAGAAAAATGGAACTGTTTATTAGTTGCTTTGATTTGATTTTAAAATTGATTAAAATTTGTACGTCGCCGTCTCGACTACCAGACTACCGCCCGGGTATAGTTTACAGTTTAGTTTTACTTAGACTACGAATCTAACTCTACTACTACAGAATCGTGTTTACCAGTTTATACTTTACATAATTTGATTTTCATTTTTTTAGTGTTTTTCTTTTGAAATTTGTATGTAATCAAAATAAAGTTGCTGACGCTGTACTACTACTACAACTCAAACTGTGTAGTGTAAGTAAGTGTTGCTAGTGTATAACTGTATTGCTGTCAATATAATAAAGTGTAGTAGAGTAAGAGTTGTCATGAGTTACAATTTAACCATGGTAAAACTAGAGTAGTTCGAATATATTGAAGTGAAAGATACAAATGTAGTCAGTGGTGTAAGTATTCTCCGTAGTGTGTTGTTAGTCAAGTCATGACCATGAAATAATACTGGCTAACTTAACAACTTCTGGTTCATCATTTGCAATGTCACTCAAGTCACGGATTACTATGAGGTAAAATCCTAATTTAAGCACATAAATTAAATCAGTGAAATGAGTTCACTTCCCTTTGTTGACATCACAATAAAACAACAGTGGTTCTGAAGTATAACAAATTTATATAAGTGTTAGGTCTTTATCCTCTCGTTGTTTCTCTTTTCTCTACAATTAGTGTATTCGGTTGATAGATTAGAGAACCACTGAATAAAAGGCCATGTTACTCAAGGTGATGTTACTCTTCCAAACTTAAATAATTTATATGCTTAAACTAGGACTTTAACTGTTATGATTGTGTGCTGTAATTTTTATATCTATCTTTTACCTTTACTTTTACTAATATGTTTCCCTCATATATGTAAATGTAGTAATATATGTATAATAATATTGGGAGAAGAGAAGATAATGGAAATATAGATGATATGTATCGGTCAACTCCATGCCCATGAATGACCAGAGCTAAACAATTCAAACAAAGAAATAGACCACCAATAATACAGAGTGAAGTGAAAGACGCAATTCAGCACTTGAAAAGAAATAAAGCTTCAGGACCTTATAATATAATAATAGGAGTAGATATATAAGAGTAAATATATATAGAAGAGCTGGGAGTACAAGTCATAACAAATCTACTCAATGACGTATACAACAGTGGACACATACCCAAAGATCGACTAAAATATATCTTTGTAGCAATCCCAAAGAAGTCAGGCACCACTGATTGCAAAGACCATCACTCAATTTGTCCCATGAGCCATATGACCAAAATATTACTAAAAATCATCATGAGACGTCTAAGGAGCAAAATAAAATAAAAAATAAGAGAGGAACAATGTGGATTTGTGGAACGAAAGAGCATTATTAATGCAGTATACATCCTGAGAACATTGACAGAAAGAGCTGTGAGGTTATGAAAGATCTTTATATTTGATTTGTAGACAACTAAAAAGAATTTGACAAAGTAAGGCATAGCATCCTCATTTTGATGCCTCAGTAGTAGTTCAGATTTAATTTTGTTTGTGCTATAGCCACATCCTTTAGAGGTTCCAATCTTTAAGATGTTGCAGAAGTCAAAGTGATACATTAGTTTTTTATGGCCTATTTGGAGCCTATAAACTGTTACTTGTTCTTTACACAGCTCTTTCCTACTAAAAATAGTATATCCTCCCTGTTTCCAGCTTGGTTTTTCTTACAATGACATCCCTTACCAGTTTTGTGGATTATCTCTTTCATGTCAGCCAGTGTACATCTCATTTGATTTGTATTTAATATATATATATATATATATATATATATATATATATATATATATATATATATATATATATATATATATATATATATATATATATATATATATATATATTATATATATATATATATATATATATATATATATATATATATTATATATATATATATTATTATATATATATATATTATATATATATATATATATATATATATATTATTATATATATATATATATATATATATATTATATATATTTATTTTTCTTCTTTCTATCCCAGAAACAGTAAATATCTCTGGTTTAAGGCTGTTGAGTAGTACACATTCCTTAGTATCAAATTGTTGGGTAACACAAGATCTTTTCTTCAAATATTAAAGTGATATGAATCTATTGGTTGATGAGAAGTTAACAAACCTTCAGTCTAGTCTCGTACTTCATCAGTGGTATTTCATGTCGTTAGGATTATATTTAAATGATGTGTTTTTCACAAACTTAGACATAAATGTTTCATAGAGAAATTACACTGCAAACGAAAATGCAAAATCACATCCAATTGCATAAGTTCAAAATAACAGCTTCTTATTTCAATGAAGAAAAAGAAATTTGGTTGGTGTGGCATGTCATAAGATCAAACAGCTTTACCATGACAGGTAAGGATCAGCAAAAAGCCTGAAGACAGGGTTAAAGAAAGGAATGAAGGTATCAAAGAGTGAAAACGTTTGAACAAACTCAGATACCAAATGACACAAAAAAGCTGAAAGTGAAGTGAGATTTAATAACACATTGGATTTGTTCCCCATAAACTGCTTTGGAAGCTGTAGATATATTTCCCTGCTGGGAAAGCAACTTTTCCAAGATCATCTCTTCTTATATGGATAACTTCTACACTGTTGTTCATGATGATGGTAGGATCTCCCCCCTTACTCATTTTAACTCCAGCAAATATCTGGAATCATGGCCACTGTAAGGACATCATTCTACAGTTTTGTACAAAAAGCAGGAAGTGATCTAGCGAAGACAAGGGTTCATCGGAGATTATTTTAAAAGTGTGAGAGTTATTATATTTTCACATAGTAACAGTAATATAAATAAATATAGCATAGACAAAAATTACATCAAGAGTTCAGTGGTAGAGGAAAGAATTAAGATCAACATGCTAAAGAATAATACCGCAAACAAATAAAATTACATTGAAAGATCTCAGCACAGTACATGAACTCATAAATTGTACAGACCTTCAGCACATGATTTTTGGGGTAATGTGGTCGGTATTATGTCCGTGCCGCTTCACTTTCCCAGAAAAAATCCGGTACCCATTTAAGGCTGAGTGAACCTGGAAGCCGTCAGTTGGGATCGAACCCTACCTCTTGTCCTTTGTAGTCCAGTTCACTAACCACTACTTTTATGCATTCTTAGAGAGATACAAAGTTCTAGTTCTTGCCCTTTTGGCAACCATTGTCAGTTGATGTTGTCAATTTTGCAGTGACTTCCTAACATAATGCACACCAGTAGCCAACAAATACACTTTGGTTGGATACAAGATAACCAGACAGGACACACAAGTTAACAAAAATAATTGGTAAATATTATTGTTACTTGCCTGATTAGTTTAGGCGGTCCTATTATATGGTTGTGAAACATGGAGAACAACAAAATTGACAATCACGAAGATACAGACTTTCATAAATGGATGTTTACGCAGAATAAAAGGATGGAAATGGCAGGACAAAATCACTAACATAGAATTATGGAAATGTACCAGTCAAACACCAATGAATAAAGAGATACAGTGAAGACAATGGCGCTGGATAGGACACACATTACGGAAGCCAACTAAGAGTATTACACAACAGGCCCTTTTTTGCAATCCCCAGGGAAAAGACAAAGAGGAAGACCAAGGAATTCTTGGAGAAGACAGATAGAAGCAGAGATGAAGATGATGGGGAAAACATGGAATGATCTTAAAATAATGGCAAAAAACAGAACGACTTGGAAAGTGTTTGTTGAAGACCTATGCTCCACTGGGAACTAAAAAGGTAGAAGAAGAAGAGCCTGATTAGTTTAATTGTTGTTAAATGTTAATAAAGTAAAATATAAATTTATTTAGTAAAAGAAGTAAGAAATACGTCAATATGGATTTGCTGTTCTCCTCTTGTAGGAGATGGAAGGTAAATCATTTCACAAAATACCCTGGATGGATACAACAGCTACTGAAGCAATATTCAGACAATTCTCTTTCAGGGAAGGAAACAAATAGCATATACAAAGATGATCAGTGTGTATACCTTACGCCAGCCAGAAGAAATGCAGCAGAGCAGACATAAAGTTGTCTTAATAATAGTGACACTCCCTTGTAAAACCAAACTAATAAAATAAGTATTGTACTGGCTAAAACGGGATCTGCGATAGCTCAGTGGTTAGTGAACTGGACTACAAAGGACAAGAGGTAGGGTTCGATCTCAAACGACGGCTTCCGGTTCACCCAGCCTTTAATGGGTACCGGATTTATTTCTGGGAAAGTCAAGCGTCACGGGCGTAATACCGACCACATTACCCTGAAAATCATGTCTGTAAAATTTATGGTCACTAACACCATATTCCCTCTACGCCACTTGGTGTGACGGGGGTACTTTATTTTTTTACTTTTTACTGGCTAAAACGTGACTGTCGTTGGCTTCACAGATAAATTACAAAACAAAAATCACCATGTATATCTCTAAAGCCATCATAGAAGTTGTATGAGATAACTACCATGCATCCCGGTGACGTTATCATTTTGATATAAGAATACCAAAACTGAATCTAAATTGCAGCATGTGTAACCACTAATATGTGGTATTAAACGTAACTAAATTGCTCTGGACTAATTCCAGCAGATCATAAAATAAGGACAAGCACCCAATGCATTTCCATCCAAAGGAGAGTGCACAGTCATAAATGTAACATTTATTTTTGATGAGCAAATGTTGAACAGCTGTAGGTAATTAACAACTGCCATTCGCTTGGAGGTATGGAAATTAGTAGTATAGAACATCGCTATTTATGTTCATGCACTAATCACTCAGCTACAGCTGCTTTAAACTGGATAAAATGTAATGATCTTTACTCATCACAGCTCTTTGCTTCTCATATTTGAACAATAGATAATGTAATGATCTTTACTCATCACAGATCTTTGCTTCTCATATTTGAACAATATATAATGTAATGATCTTTACTTGTCACAGCTCTTTGCTTCTCATATTTGAACAATAGATAATGAAATGATCTTTACTTGTCACAGCTCTTTGCTTCTCATATTTGAACAATAGATAATGTAATGATCTTTACTTGTCACAGCTCTTTCCTTCTCATATTTGAACTATAGATAATGGAATGATCTTTACTCGTCACAGCTCTTTGCTTCTCATATTTGAACTGGAAATAATGTAATGATCTTTTCTTGTCACAGCTCCTTACTTCTCATATTTGAACTATATATAATGTAATGATCTTTACTCTTCACAGCTCTTTCTTTGCTTCTCATATTTGCATTGTTAGTTTATCTTTTTCAGAAACCTTAAATATATTTGCTTCTTGTGTGTTGTGTGATACGTTTAAGTTGAATTAAAAGTTATATCTTAAATTTAAACAAAAAACATTTATGGTTAAGATTTGTGTGTGTGTGTGTGTTGTCACAAACTGAAACCAGTGAGATAAAATATCAAATTGAAAAATGATTGTCATGTACTAGGTCCAGGACAACTTCACTTAATAATAAATAAGTATAAATAAATAATAGTTGCATACACATCAATGCTGAAATATTTCCAAGATTGTAACTAAAATTATCATTTTATGATTAGAACAAACAACTGTGTGTGATCCTGTGGTCAGTGTTTTTGAAAGTGTGGAATATATTTATTAGTTTGTGTGTATATATTCTTTGTACTGTTGAGAGACAAATTCTGGCTTCTGTGAAAGTTCTGTAAGGCAAGATTTGGGTTTTTTGAAGAAGTTGTAGACTATATAAATGTAGTATATTTGCTGAAATTATGCAGTAAATTGCTTAAGTCATGTAGTCTGTAATTCAAATTGTTGAAATTGTACTGAACATTGCAGAAATCAGTGAAATTGTATAGCATGTTCCTGAGATCTGAACAGCTGTCTGAAGCCTTCTATAGGAGATTATATTGAAGTTAACAAATGTGAAGCATTAGTGTGGTGATATATTGTTTTAGAAAGATACTGTTCAATCCATTTTTGACAACAGAAACAAAACAAACAGTTCTTAAATGTAATGTAGAGCCAGTCTTAACATAGGGATGTGAATCATGGACAATAGGACAACAAATAAGAAAATAACTGGAAGCTGTAAAAATGTGGTTTTACAGAAGTATATTGAGAATACTATGGACAGCTAAGAAGAGTAATGAAATGTTCTGAAAGAGACCAAAGCAAAAAGAGCTAATTTCCAAAATTAGGAAGAAACAATAATAACTTTTTTGGCCTTGCAATGAGAAGGAATGACCCAAGGGTAGACCACGAAAAAGATGTATCTACAGAATATTAGAAGCACTAGAAACATAACAGCAGCAGAAGTGAACAGAAGAGCAAAAGACCGCATATTATATCTCCCCTCGACGCTGAAATGCAGATGAGGAAGGAAAGAAGAAGAATGTGAGAAGGGAACATCTGGGATATATTGTGAGAACTCGGAATTTTTAGGGACAAAGAGATAGAGGGAAGCAAAAAGAAAAGATACCAGACAGCTTAAGAAAATGTCTTGGCAGAAAGTCATCAACAGAAATGATAAATAACTGTCCAGATCGAAAGTTATGGAGAGGTATGTTCACCTACACCATCAGGCATTGTACTTGAAGGTGATGATAACATTGTGTTATCGTGTGGTAGTTCAAACTGTTTGTGGTGTGTTCCAAAGAAACGTGCTTTAGAGTTACTCTACTGGCAATGTACTCAAGCTCAGGCCTCTAGCGGCAAGGCATGATGTTGAGTATGGACTCAGTCCTATTTCAGACGGCCTATTATCTATTGTTCTCTAAGTTTTCTGTTCTTTGTTTGTAAATATTTTTGAGAGATATAAAAATACACACAAAAAAACACTATTTAATGCCATAAGCTTCACTATTAATGAAAACAATACATAAAATTGTAAATAATAAAACACGAAAGCAATTAATTTAACTTAGAGAGGAATATTGGTGTCTTGTGTTGGCTGGGGAATTAGAAGAGAAAGGTCAATATTTGGAAGGTTAGTTAACTCAGTAAAGACACAAATACCTGTACTTCTTGTGTTTCTATCTATCTCTTTTCTCAGAGTTCTGGTGATCCTCTTTCTCTCTTTCTTACAGTTACAGAGAATACATCATATCATTTGGTTTGGGCGATTTATATTGTCATTTTAATTGTAAGCCGTGACATTATTTGAACATTCTTTGCCACTTTTCATCACTGATGTGTTAGTTTACCTGATGTGTTAGATTACCACACCCACAATGGCGTATTTACAGTTTTAGTTTAAATCTCCCGCATCCATCGCTTCACTACGCCTACCCATAATTTGTTTTGCTCGATGGCTTGATAACTCCCAGCTGGTCTGCATATTTTTCATTCCATTTGCTGCCCACGTTGTATATTGCCACTGGTTCTGTGCAGTTTTAATGCATTTTAAGTGAACAAATTAAGTATTAAAAAGTTAAAAAACTACTATTCTGAGACTTCTAAACTTAAATATTGAATACATCCGTGATCTTCGTAGTCTAAAATTGACATGAGAACCGCTGACCAAGTGGAGAAAAGCATTCCCTTCTCTCTGTTTCTCTCTGACTGTCTCCATCCACCCCACCTCTGCCTTAGAACGCAGAAAGTGGACACCTTGAATGAGCTGAAGATGCAGTTTGATTACGAGACCGCACATCCGGTCAATACCATTAACGGCGTAACTAAGAAAACTGGATAGTGTAATCTAGAGGTACAAAAGTCAGCCTCAGGACAGAAAGTAGACACCTTGAGTGAGCTGAAGATGCAGTTTGATTACGAGACCGCACATCCGGTCAATAGCATTAACGGCGTAACTAAGAAAACTGGATAGTTTAATCTAGAGGTACAAACGTCAGCCTCAGGACAGAAAGAACCCGGATTCAAAGCCCACCTCGAGTGGTGGTGATTTTTGTCAAAAATAGAAACAATTAATCCGTGGTTTTGTTTGACGTCACCCTCACCTGATCTCTTGGGTAGTGATATTTGATGTCTAGACTTCTTGGACAATGGGCAATAAACAGGAGGTCCCGTGTGTACGCGCACACGTTAAAGAACCTAGAGTGTTAAAATCGAAATGAGTAGGCCATAAATATGGCCGCTGCTCGGACAAAATTGTCAGCTGAAACCTGCACACACCTTGGGCCCCAGGTCGTGCTGTGGAGTTCGTGCACCTGGGCCAGGATTCTTCTCTCTTTTTGTTATAGGGGGATATCAGAGCACCCATGGGTTCGTCCGGTGTGCAGTGATGTCGATGATCTTGACAACAAAGAGGAGGAGCTTGCACTTGTCTTGAATGCGAAGTTGACAGGAGGCGCGGGCAGCCGGCACTAAGTGAATGTTTAGGAATACTCTTATTATGTTCTAGGTTAAAAAAAAAAAAAAACCCTGCGGTTTGCAATTTGATATCTATTTTATGTGAACATACAATGTAAACTCAAAAGTTTGGGGCCTCGGTAGCCTAGTTGGGCAAACCACCGACTGGACCGACGTTCGGACAACCCGTGTCCGATTCCCGCTGGGAGCAGTGTGAATTGTACTCGTGGTTGGGGGGAAAAAAAATACCCACACGGTCGGCCCAGCCGTTGGCAGAAATGGGTACCAGAGTATTACACTGGGAAGGTGAGGAATGTTACTTCCCGTCTTAGTTTCGATGCTTGAGGCGACACTATACAGAAATCTCCGAACATTTCTGGATAGGCGGCCGAGCACATATGGGTGGAAACTCGCGGGCTAAGACGCCGGTTCAAGTCTCGTACTTTACTTTACTTTACTCAAAAGTTTACTGAAAGTGTACTGAAGTAAAGACGATTTAATGAGGAACAGGTGTGGCTAGGACTGGAAACATATACGAGCCTGTTTTGAATGTACCTGGAAGAGATAGAAAAGAAATAGCTTAAACACATACGTTGAAGAGAGTTAGAATTGCACTTAAAAGATAGACAAAGATAGCATGAAAATAAAATGTAAGTAACGGCCCAACATTTTAACAGTTTGAAAAGAAAATGTTGAGGTCTGGCTCTGCAAGAGTTTAAGATGATGCTTTAAAAAAAACAGAAAATGTCGAATCTTAATAGGTTTTATTAATTTATTTTTCTGAAAAGTAAATATTGAAATGATAAGAATTGTAATATTGTACTTCAATAATCACTTTTAGAGAGAGGATAATCGTGGCTACTATTTACCACCATCATCATTGTTTATCGTGTCTGCTGGCGTAGCCTAATTGATAATATCTTCCCACAACTTTCAACTATTAAATCTGTTTATCAGTTTTTCTGTTGATATCCTACCGTACAGTTCCCTTAAACAATCTCGTATTATTTTTATTATGAATTATTTAATTTATTGCTTACCTCCATCTCTCCTCCATCATTTTTCCAGTTGTCACAAAATATGTTCTAGCTGTTTATTTCTTGATGTGTCCACAAATTATGATTGGTCATTCTGAAGTTGATAGTACGCTTTTTTTATTTATTTATTTTTTTTTTTAAAATTTATGATTAATAATCTATCAGTACAGCCTCATTATGATTTGTTGATATCCATGGTATTCTTAAGTTTCTTTTGCGTGCGTGTTTGTGTCGGTGAAACACTGACGACTTATTCATTCATGGGTTCACCACTTTGTGGAGCGTGTTTGTGTCAGTGAAACACTGACGACTTATTCATTCATGGGTTCACCACTTTGTGGAGCGTGTTGTCCAAGGTTCCGATATTGGATAAATACGGTGCTGATAGTTTTGATGACAGTGGCGATTGCGTAGGTCACCTCGTGTCTCACTGCGCAACTGTCTTGTATATTATGCGGCAATAAGGTCCAGATTGTATGTTTGGATATTACCGAAAACAATTGCTAAAGTGAGAAAGGCATGTTGGACAATGGGTGTAGTCGATAGCTAGTCCTCCCGAACTAAGCAGAACCAATTTGTTAAGGCCAAGATAAATCACCGGGTGTGTATTACAAACCATAATTTTCATTTAATTACATCATTAACTAGATTTTTACGTGTTATGTATATACAGTACCAATTATTGTTGTGACTTAGTATTTTTCATGTTGCGAAATTAGTACAACCCTCTCGGTTATCCTGTATTCAGTGTCTCTTGGTGCATACGTCGTCCTTAGTGCTGGAGAACCTAATTTCTCTACTGTTCTCGTATATTGCTTATCAGCAGCAGTTTTATAATTTATTAAACAACACGAGACTAACATGGAAGTATTTCTCAATACTCTCATATTAACGCCAGATCTGGGGCACGCCCAAACTCTGGTACTGCCGAAAGCCTACACAATTCAGTTTTGTGTTCCTCCTATCGTACTATTCACGATTCCCTTCTGAATTGTATCGTCTGGTATTATCTGCATTAACTAGAATGTTATCAGCCAAATACACGAAACTAGACTACAGTGGGCGCTTTTAATATGAGTATTCTAATATGTCTGAGAATCATGGGCCATAAATGCAGAATTACAAAGGGAAATAAATGTCATGGAAACGCGATGTTACTGTAATATTCCTGATCTTACGATCCACTTTATACAGAGATCACATTAAAAATAAATAGTTGTCAAAACCAACACCATCAGCGTAATGGAAGTATAATGATACGTGTATACCACAAGATCTAATGGTCTATCAGAGACCATATTACATGGACCAGTGAAAAGTGGACTGGGAGACTAAAGAGGAAATTGACTAATGATATAGATTGGACAACGAAAACGTTGAGCATAATGCACTGTAATGGGGGAATTGGAATAAATAGCGAACAACGCAATGGAGTTACTGAATTATTTGCGGGTAATCACCATTGCACTCCGAACATGTCCATAGGTGCTCAGATCCCCTCCTCGGCAAGTCTCGTAGTGTCCAGCGACAGACGACTCCAGTTCTGTGTTGGCTGATTAGTCTTCTTACACGCCCACTCATGGTTGTCGAAGTCCTGCGCCCTTCCAACTTCCAACATTGTGGTTATGAACAGGAAGGCAAGAAAGACAAATCAGTACTGTCGAATATATACAATAATATCTCAAATGTGATCCGTCCATCAAAGATAGTCACTTTTAAAGTCCGCCAAATACTTCTAATGCGCGTTTCTCTTATTTATTTTCGTCTTGGGCCAAAGACAGCGCATAGGGCGGAAGTCACTTTTCCAGTTGACGATTTGTGCGCTAGTTCTTGTAAATCTTTGTTGTTTCTTGGTATCTTCTTTGAGCCTTTCATGGTATTGTTCTGTGTATATTTCTTTTGGTTTCCCTTATGTACGCTAGTAATGAAACAATAAAAAGAGAACTCCTAAAAAACATTAGAAAGAAACAATCAACATTGTTCGGGCACATCATGAGAAGAGGAAAGTTGGAATACTTGGTTACAAGTGGCAAAATAAAAGGAAATAGAGATCGTGGACGACAAAGAGAGAAAATACTGGAAAAGTGAAAATGCTTGGTGTCATGGCATAGAAAACAGTCAACAACAGAACTGATACGATGCACTGTAAATAGAAGATTGTGGAAGGACATGATCGCCTAGCCAGCCGGTATGGTACATGATGATGAATGAAACAATTCACCGAGTTGGAAAAGTGATACCTGAGCACTTAATTCTACAATACATGCATCTCTATGTATGACCTCTTAGTCTCGTGTGCAGTGCGCTCACACCCCCCCCCCCCCCCCCCGTCTTGTGCAGTGGCTCTCCAATTATGCATCCTCATCCGTGGCCCATTTCATGTGACCCTCCTGGGGCTATATGGTCCCCGGTTGTGAAACGCTGATGTATATTACCAGTTGTAGAGATTATATTAATTTTTTTTAGCACATACAAACCATGATTATGGCATTTATCCCATTTTTTGTTTCTTTTATTTAATATGTTTGGAGAAATCAAAGCAGCATACCCAGTGCAGTTTATGGCCAGATACTTTTATTTCAGTCCATATACATTTTTGTTTGCCCTATCGTGACTCCAGCTCGCTTCTACTTTGTTTGTGTACGACTGGGCTTTTATCAACTCGGCCATCCGCTCTCATTAGATAAAGGTAAAGGTAAAGTACGAGACTTGAACCGGCGTCTTAGCACGCGAGTTTACATCCATATTGTGCTCGGCCGCCTATCCAGAAATGTTCGGAAATTTCTGGATAGTGTCGCCTCAAGCATCGAAACTCAGATGCGAGGCGACATTCCTCACCTTCCCAGGGTAATACCCTGGTACCCATTTCTGCCAACGGCTGGGTCGACCGTGGGTTTTTTTTTTTTTTACCACGAGTACAATTCACACTGCTCCCAGCGGGAATCGAACACGGGTTGTCCGAACGTCGGTAGTCCAGTCGGGTGGTTTTCCCAACTCGGCTACCGAGGCCCCTCTCATTAGATATTAGCTCTACCCACCGCTACTGTTGTTGCCCCACAAGGCGCCCTAGCCACCGACCAAGAAAAGAATAAGAAGCTCCCCAAGAGTTCTCTAGATTTCATTTCTCATCTTTCTCCCAATTTTCTAGATAAATGTATGTAGACGCTCTCCGCCGCTTGTTCTTGCCATGTCAGTGAGTTTTATGCATTAAAAAAAAAAGTAAGTACCCCGTCACGCCAAGTGGCGTATAGGGAATATGGTGTTAGTGACCCTATATTTTACAGACCTTCAGCACATGATTTTTGGGGTAATGTGGTCGGTATTACACCCGTGCTGCTTTACTTTCCCAGAAAAAAATCCGGTACCCATTTAAGGCGGATGAACCCGGAGCCGTCGGTTGGGATCGAACCCTACCCCTTGTCCTTTGTAGTCCAGTTCACTAACCACTGAGCTATCACGGCTCCCTAGTTTTATGCATGTTTTATCATAATCGCTTTCAAGATCTTCGTATAGGATATTGAACACCAATGATGCGCTCTGTAAACAGTGATATTATATCGATCGAGATTTTTTTCATGTCAAATTATGCAGGTCGATCCACTCAGTTATTGTTTGTCATTGGATGAGGTTGTAGTTTATTGTTATCGTTATTACTTGCAGGCTCTATGATTTTATAATTTTAAGATAGTGTTTTACATTTTTGTTTTAGTTGAGTAATTTGCCCATTATAAAATTAGCTGTACTTCACCATCTTTTAATTAGTCTATTTGTCAGCCTATTTTTCTAGCTATACATCTTTTCAACCATCCATATTTCTGTTTGTCTGTTTGTCCCTTCCATCGATCTCGTTTCTCTTGATTCTCTCAATTTCTATTTTTCTGTCCGGTCTTCCATACAACAGCTGGCAAATTAACCCTTGGGTCTCCTCTTCTGCGCTGTAAGACCCGCAATGTTAGAGTGCTTGAGGAAAAAAAAGGGGGGCGGGGGCTCCAACAATCGATCCGAGTATGGGACAACACGTAGCCCACACACACACACACACACACACATACTCGTTCTCACGCATTCTCACCCACACATAGCAGAGGTCGTGATGCTAAAGTCCTCCACGCCTCGACTGTGTAACGATCATAATATTGTCCCAGTTTTTCGTTGGACTTGCCTTACTTCAGCCAATGATATGCCTCGACCGAACAACGTAAAGATCTCATTCAGATCTGGTTAGCTTTCTGTGTAATGTTGAGAGTATCTCAGTTTTAAAAAAAAATCACCGTGTGAATATTTATTATGAAGTGTGCAGGCCTGATTTCTTCCATTGATAGAAATTGCCGGCACTTATTCCCAAACATAGCTCCGTGAAATAAGTTATAACTGGACGCATCCTATATCACAGGTTTGAATTGGACACCTCCTGTACTGGATAAACATATGACTGTGAGTTCTGCTAGTGAGCAAATAATAACCGGCCGCCCCTCATGTTGCGGAATTGTGTGTCGATAACATGTTATAATAAACATTAACTGTGCACTCGCCGAGAGAGCAGCTGAGCGAGCGGTTCTCGTGGATGTGCTCCCGGTTCACATTAACTCTATGATTTGTACGCCTCGCAAGTCGTGGCCATGGATCACACTTGTAATGTTCACGAACGTCTAGCTCCTGATTAATGTGATTTAGCCACAGGCATGAACAGTATCTAGAATTGATTGTGTAAAGACTTATTCACCTTGGAATACATTCCTGAAAACGTTAAATAGATCAAGAGAACCGTAAAATGTTGCTGCACAGAAAGTTTAGAAAAGGCGTGCTTTTGTTTTGGCTGGCAGCGCTGACCATTGGCCTGAGAGGGGCTGGTCAGATGTTCTATATTTTTGGTGTGACTGAATTGGACAGGGTCAAGGCCCAGCTTTCTCTGAGAAGTCGGATATAGAAGCCAGCGGATTAAATGTGAACCCTTCGTACTTCGAGCCACTTTCACTAGGTAAGTTAATAATTAAACCCTGATCAATTATAATGCTCGAACACATAATTTGTGACTATTCATTTTGTACAATTGTTCTATGTAACATTACTTAAGCCTATATGTAGATTTTTGTTTAGTGATTTTAACAAATATTTCTTTTTTTCTGTTTTTTTTTGTGTGTGTGCCGTTGTTGTATCGTTATTGTGATTATTTTTGGCAAACTAACTAGAATGTGTTTAGCCATTTGTTTTATTTTTCGCCTGGTTTAATCATTTGAACTAATGTACAATTATTTTGTTCATTTTTAGTATGTTAACATACGTTTTTACAAGTAATTTTCCCTTATTTTACTTTACTTCTCTCCCCTTTCCATATTTCCTCTGGAAATGAATGCTCTCGAGGATAGCCATTTATGGTTATATAGTCTGCATGTTCAGACCATTTGTTCTGTTATTGCTGAATATGATCCATTCTGTTCCCGATATTGTCATTTCTAATTCTGTCTCTTCTTGTCACGTTTAGTATTTTCTTTACATAGCCATACACGTTGATACCTCTTTATTATCGCCTCATAGATATCTCCCGCAGCTGTTAATTTGCGGAATAAAAAATGCTACCTGACACGACAAAACCCATGAAAAGGAAACGAAAGAAGAAGCATAATTTTACAAACCCACCTTCCTCTTCTAACTTGTGGATGTAAATTTGTTAATAGTATTGTTACTAACTAGAAATGAGAAGCGTTCTCTTAGAGGAAAGTCACATAGAAAACAGTAGGGATATCCAGCGTGTGAACCTCATATCTTTAAATATATCGACATGATGTTTAGCACAAAGTTATCGGATATCCATTTACAAGTGGATGTAGGCAAGCGGAAACGTTTATGCCTTAAACACAGGGCAGATAAGTGCTGAGTAACGTGTGCTAAGTGAAAGATAGTAAGTAAACGGGAGTGTTGACAAGTGAGTTTATACAGTGTTTAAAAAGGCGTCAAAACATGATAAGTGTTTTTAAGAAAATGATATAACGTGAAATGAAAGTGTTTACGGGTGAATGATAGAAAGTGAATACGAGTCAGTGATATAAATTGCATGGAAATGAATATAGGGGAGTGATATAAATTGCATGAAAATAAGTATAGGGTGGTATAAATTGCATGAAAATGAATATAGGGGAGTGGTACAAATTGCATGAAAATAAGTATAGGGGAGTGATATAAATTGCATGAAAATGAATATAGGGGAGTGATATAAATTGCATGAAAATGAATATAGGGGAGTGATATAAATTGCATGAAAATGAATATAGGGGAATGATATAAACTGAAAAAAAGTGATTGTTAAAAAGTCAGCGGGAGGCTAAATGATTCGGAATAGAAGATGAATCAGAGAGTTTATTTACTATGGTAACTTTAACCTAGGAAGGATTCAGAATAAAATCAATACTGAATGAGATGAGCAACAATTTGGAAAAACAGTGGGACAAAAGAAGTCGTATTTAGCATGAGGACATTGATTGAAAAGTGCATAAAAGTAAACAAACCAATATATACCTGCTTCATAGGCTAAACCAAAGCTTTTGATAGAGTACACCATAAACAAACATATCTATCTGTCTGTCTATTGTCCTTTCGAGCCGAAGACGGCACATAGGGCAGAACCACAATCTCAAAAACAGAAACCTTGCATGCCAAAGTGGCACATATTGTAGAGATCACTGCACTAAAATATATGGCGCTGTTTCCATAACACTTTTTACAATGACAGCTTTTCAAGCCATCGATCAATCTCCTTAGTCGCCTCTTACGACATGCCTGGAGGTCACAGTGTCACTATTCTTACTTCCCTCATAATGAGGCCCCGGTAACACACATAATCAATTTATAGACTGCCTAAAAAATATAAATCAAGTCGACACAGACATACGATTAATATGTCATTTGTACTGGGAGCAAACAGCAATAAATAAAATATAACAAAGAGAACTCTACACCCATTGATATAAAAAGAGGAGTAAGACAAGAATGCATCCTATCACCAGCTTGTTCAATCTATACATGAGCAAATCTTTAAAGACATCTCAGAGATACCAGGCCTAAACATTAATGGAAAAATAATCAATAGCCTAAGGTATGCTGATGATACTGTTCTACTAGTAGAAAATCCTAGAGACCTACAACAATTGCTTAATATAATAACATAACAAGCAAATAATATGGACTAGATATGAATATCAAAAAGACTAAAATTATGATCTTAAACAAAGAAAATTCTCAAGACCTACAAATAAATAGCACAGTTGAAAGAATACATCTGGAGACAGTTCAGAGCTACAACTACCTTGGACATACTATAACCAATGATGGAAAATGTAAAATTGAAATAAACAAAAGAATAGGTATGGCAAAAAGTAATTTTAATGCCATGAAAAATATACTAACAACAAAAACAAATAACAGCAGGGCTGAAACTAAGAATAGCAAAATGTTACATCTTCTCAATATTCCTATATGGTGCAGAAACATGGACATTAGACAAGAAACATAACAGAAAATTGAAGCCTTTGAAATGTGGATTTATAGTAGAATAGGTAAAATTGGATGGAAAGAAAAGAAAACAAACTATGAATTTTAAAACAACTAAAAATAAAAAGAGAACTACTAAATACAATTAAGACAAGACAAATGACATTTTTTTGGGCACGTTAAAAGACACAGCCGCCTACTAAAAGTAATATTGGAAGGAAAAATACAAGGTAAAAGAGGCAGAGGCAGACCAAGACTAACATGGACGAGTAACATCAAAAGATGGACAAGTCAATCTATGACAACCTGTACCATCAAAGCAAGAAACATAGTGGAATGGCGATCTATGGTAGCCAACCTTCGTTGCGAAGATGGCACTCGATGATGATGATGAACTTTAACTCAGAAATAATATATAAAGATCTTTTATTTTTTGTAATACCCAAGACGAGAGCGACATTTAGAGCGTGCAATAATGAGACGTTTGCACACATTGAGATGGGGAACACTAGCATTATGGTGCATTTAAAGGGGCTGACTGGTCTTCAGGTAGATTATCGGTCTCCACACTAGAAAGGAACAAGTGGTGGGGTGTAACATACACTCCTACAAGTATGGTGACAGCTTTACAAAAAGGACAATACAAAATATTTGACAATTCCGTTTACATGCGACCTTCTTCAGAAAACAGGCACAGCACAAACAGGAACAGACAGCGAAATAAGGATATACTCCACTGCATGTCTTGGAGTAATAAACTAATGCTACAAAGAAGGAAGAGATAAAACAATAAGAAAATAGCAAGAGTAATATACTACATTAAATATGGTGTTAGTGACCATATTTTTCTATGACCACGACATATATTTGGGTGATTTGGTCGGTATCACGCCAGGCCGCCTTTACTTCCCAGAAAAATCTCTGTACCCATTTTTAGAGGCTGGATGAACCCCTCAGTCTTGTAAGTCCGGAAAAAAAATCCGACAATGCTTGGGGATCGAACCCGGGCCCTTCAGGTCAGGAAGCAAGTACACTAACCACTCAGCCACCGAGGCTCCCTGCCATTCAGGTCAGGAAGCAAGTACATTAACCACTCAGCCACCGAGGCTCCCTGCCATTCAGGTCAGGAAGCAAGTACACTAACCACTCAGCCACCGACGCTCCCTGCCATTCAGGTCAGGAAGCAAGTACACTAACCACTCAGCCACCGACGCTCCCTGCCATTCAGGTCAGAAGCAAGTACACTAACCACTCAGCACCGACGCTCCCTGCCCTTCAGGTCGGAAGCAAGGCACTACACTCAGCCACCGAGGATCCCTGCCCTTCAGGTCAGGAAGCAGTGCACTAACCACTAACCACTCAGCCACCGAGGCTTCCTGCCCTTCAGGTCAGGAAGCTAGTATACTACCACTCAGCCCCGAGGCTCCCTGCCCTTCAGGTCAGGAAGCAAGTGCACTGACCACTCAGCCACCGAGGCTCCCTGCCCTTCAGGTCAGGAAGCTAGTACACTAACCACTCAGCCACCGAGGCTCCCTGCCTTCATCAGGAAGCAAGTGCACTAACCACTCAGCCACCGAGGCTCCCTGCCCTTCAGGTCAGGAAGCTAGTACACTAACCACTCAGCCACCGAGGCTCCCTGCCCTTCAGGTCAGGAAGCTAGTACACTAACCACTCAGCCACCGAGGCTCCCTGCCCTTCAGATCAGGAAGCTAGTACACTAACCACTCAGCCACCGAGGCTCCCTGCCCTTCAGGTCCAGGAAGCAAGTGCACTAACCACTCAGCCACCGAGGCTCCCTGCCCTTCAGGTCAGGAAGCAAGTGCACTAACCACTCAGCCACCGAGGCTCCCTGCCCTTCAGGTCAGGAAGCAAGTGCACTAACCACTCAGCCACTGAGGCTCCCTGTTTAAAAAGTGGAGTGTGGGAAATGTGAAAGGAAGAGGCGTAGTGAGGCCGGGACCATGTGATAGGACCAAAAAATGGGTCGGATGGCGATAATGGGAGATACGATAACGGGAGGACGGGCGAGCGATCGTAATCAGGTGTAAGATAGAGATTAGAGACTGGCACTGGCTGCGACTCGACCGGATGTTGTATAATATGTGTCAGACCATCATGAAAGACAATGACGTGGACGGACAACATTAGCCAAATCTAGGAGCACATTTTATGTAAAAAAAAGAGGTCATAGGGGACTCAGTATCAAAGGCCATCAACAATGTAGTAAATAGGAGTACACCACTACCGAAAGAATCAGATGGAGAGTGTCGTAAATAGTTGTAGGAAGTATGCTGTTCAGGACTTCTTCATGCTTCTTTCTGACTTACTACTTGTTCTTTCTTTGGACACACACATATATAACTCATCAACCTTTTTAAACAAGTATAAACAACGTTTTTATTGGTGTTACTTGACATAGCTATCGGCGATGATGAATTGTCAAATAACGTTTGTGTGTGGCAGTTTCGTATTCATAAAGTTCTATCTGTGGTTATCTATCTATCTTGTTGACCGTTTACTCCGTATAGTATTCTTAAGTACATCTGCCTGTCTCTTTCTGATAGTGCTGAGGAACTAGTATCTGAATGTGCTCAGTCTGGCCGAGTGTGGCCGAATTGTATCGAGTCTGGCTTGAGTGTAGCCGAGTCTCACTGGTGTAGCTGAATGTCTCTCTGAGTCTCTGGCCGACCGTCCGTTTCAGTCAAGCCCTGGCTTCTTAGTCTTCCTCTAGCTACTGCCCCTCGCCAAAGCATTCTGGGCCTCCTCTCCTAATCTCCGTAGTTCCCAGGGTCTCGGGTTTAAGTCCCAGGTGACCACACCCCCCCGACCACTGATACGGCCTAACCTACGTCTCCTGACCGTCACTATCTCTCTAGCTCCGCCTTTTTTTATTATCTCTAAGTCTTATTACTTTAGGAGTCCTGTCGAACCTGTCCATCTTCCTAAGTCCGTCCCCTAACAACTAAAACTCGAGGCGATTTCCAATTCAGAGACTCAAAGAGTAATCACTGCTGAACGTAAAGATAACCTGGTCTTTTGATTACGCGGGCAGTTTAGTTGTCCGCTTTCATCTCAGGTCTTCACTGGACTTCAAGGCGTCTGCCGATATAAGAGTTTCCTAGGAACCAGCGGCCGTGTCGTTGCGTTACGCAACTTTGTCGACCAGAGCAAACATCTGTCTGGCTTTAGGCTGACCACCTGTACGCATTTCCACTGGTAATCTTCAAGTTGATTACGACTCAGCGGACTGAGTTGGGTAGACTTAAACGTCTCCTTCTAATCCTCTGAAGAGTGTCTTTTCTACGGCCGCCTAAAACTATCCTACTTCACATCGTCATCGCCTCATTCTTTTATTCTTCTGTCTATCGTCATATTCTTCTATTCTTCCATTATCGCCCATGACTGAGTCACACTATAACATATATCTCCGTCAACATTTCAGTTGAATTGATATATTCATAGATCAATTTAACTCAAAATAAAAACATAGTGTGACTGCTCTCTTTCTACTTCCTTAATGGGCTAACTAATTTCCTTTTTCTCATTGTACATCAATTATTACAACAATTAGAAATACAAATTCAACATCTATAAACTGGAATCTCAAAAGAAAAATCCATCATGTATACAATCATCTTACAACATCGCTCTGCCATGCCACTTTGTTTTGCTTTGAAGCCTCTGACTAACGTGAACGTCACTCTGGACCTAGCCTGAATGTAGGCCAGCTAAATTGAGGTCATCGTCTGTTTTGTCTATGTCTAACCCACATTTCTTTTCCGTCTCTTAATTTAAACTGGTAGGTTCTGTAATTGGTGTTTACATATACAACATTCATAATTCTACAACAATATCATGACATTCAATAAACATCTTTGCGACACAACATGTGTCTCATGTATACAAAACAATTTGTGGAAACATCAATTCTGAAATATTTAAGGCTCGATCGGCCTTCGCACTGTACTCTCTAATTGCCTAATAAGACGTGTTTAGTCTTTCTTCGGCATCATATCTGTGCCAGTTCTGAAAAAGAAACAAGACCCGTCTACTCTGTTCTCTTATTCTCCCTGAACACGTGCTCTTCTGGCACGGCTAATAAAGTTGTCTGCATAGCAATACGCTTTCTTACAGAATCTCTTAACCCATGCTTAATTTACTGGTCCACTCTTGTCGGGTCGAAAGTCTTCTTATCTGTTCCTTCTCCCCGCATATTCCTAAATTTTAGGCAATTCTCCCCGTCAACATATAATTACATTTTCATAAAATTGTATTTTAAAAAATGTGCATCTCACATGTTTCTCCTCTAATCATACACACAACAGTCTTGGACAGACCGAACATTGAAGCATAGAAGTAATCACAGACACATAGCAATCAAAATTTGACTTAAATTTGATACAGAATCTAGTCTGTCTAGACTTCCATTAAACTATCCACAACACACTTCATACACACATGTGTACATCTCACAATGCTGTTCCACACTTGGAATTCCTATATAACTCATAGAGTCTCTCCAACTCGGGTCACTGACTCTCTCGTCTCTTCTTAGTCTCCTAAGACTCTCTCCATGCATACTCTATTTCCTGTAAATTCTGAGTTCTCTTAACTCTACTCAAACTTTTTAAACCGATGTAAACATGGCTACCATTTTGTTTGTTTTCTTCAGGTGACTCACTAACATCTTCATACATATAGTTCTGTCTCCTCATTAAGGCAACAGTACATTTACAGACTCCTACTCATCATTCAGTGCACACTGACATTATACATATAAAATTCGTCTCAAAGTTAGTAGACTCTTACACCTTATTAGTTACAACATCCACAAGTAAAATAATTACAATTCTTAATATGTATGTTTCTTCTTTTTGTATCTTTTATCTCTTCCATCACTAGTGGTTGTCAGGTCTCCTCTTTCTGACCTATGATCTTCTCTGAATCTGTTACCTTTATCTATTTCTTTCTGGTGGTCAAAAAACTCTTGCCGTCGTCCCAATCGTATGGCAAAAGGCAGGTCTACTTTGACTCTTTCATCGTCTTTTCTTCTTCTTTCAGCGATAATGGCATCACGTTCTGGTGTTCCCAATGGCCAAAATTTCACTTGCTCTGCCTTTTCTATTTGGGTCTTTTCAAACTCTTCATTTATGGCAGCAACCCTCCTTTCTCGTATTGTAGGCAATCTGTCAGTTTCAGGACGTTTCTTGCTACCTTTTACCCCATCTGCCATATCCTCTAATTCCTTGTCCATTTCACGCGCATATTATCAGCTGCTTTCTCTAATGCATGAAACACTGCTAGTTCGTTAATTTTCTTCTCAGCACTTTTACTTACAACCTCTACGCTATTTTGTATCACTGTTGCGTTCTATCCTATCAAGTTTCCCTTTCTCGTTTTCCTTTTTCAAATTTTCTGTAGTAGATTTCTTTCGCCTTAGAGACGCTACCTCTTCCTCTAAGTCAGACTTCTCTCGTATTAGGTTCTTTACTTTGTCATCTACTTCTGATTTCTCCTTTCTTAAACTTACAACTAAATCCTTGGACACTTTAACTTCACCTAAAAGTTGGCTATTCTGTGCTTTCATCTCATCAACTTCTCGAATCATACATACACTGTGTCTGTCAGTCTCAGACTCTTGTTCTTCAAGCTCTTTAATTCTCGTCTCTAGACACTTGTTTTTGCACTCTAGCCTATCTACTGTGTCTTTCAGCTCTAGTAGCATCAACTCATCTCTTTCACTTCTCTTTTCCATAATTCTTATCTCGGCATCTTTTCTTGATATCACATCTTCTAAGATGTTTGTAGCCACACAGGCGTCTCTAACTTGTTTCTTCACCTCCCTCGTTTGTGTTATCTTATCATTATGTTTAGTTTGTCCTCTAACCTCTACAGTCTGTGTTTGTGCACTGCTTACTGTGTCACTAATACTTCTCTATCAGTACCTTCTGTTTGTGTAGCACTGTCGATTATTCTCTTCTCAGTCTCTTCTAATTTCTTCTCCTTTCTGATTAATTTGTATTGTTTCAGGCTAGACAGCCTGTTGGTCTTGATGTTTGGGCCGTTTGATTTGGACCACTTGGTCGTTCTCGCATCCACGTGCTTGGTTGCGCGCTTCTCTTTGACTCCAGAGGGATCTTGCCAACCACGCCTGGGTGTTGGGTTAACATGATGTGTCCACAAGTTTGATTTACCATTCACTTTATTCATTTCAATCCTGTCTACACTATTTATTTCATAGCTCTTACGTCCAGCAGTTTGTCTTTTGTCATTCCATCTCCACCTAGATTCCTGGGGTGCTAATCTTCCGTGAAAATGCCTTGTTTCCCTTCTCACTGCATATATTTCTTTACTCATTTCACCTAGTCGTCCCTTATTTCTCCATCTATTACTCGCTTGATTAACTTCCCTAGGCGTTTCTACTATTTTTCTTTTATTAAACCATTCACTGATGGTTGGGCTTTCTTCAGGTAGGTTTAAATTCAATTTCTTCATGAACCCGATTTCTTTAATAGAGATATTAATCGCTTCATCTAGCGTCTCAGGGTTCAGCCTCGCTAAGTGTAGTTTTAGATCTGTGGATATTAGTCCATCTATAAAAATCTCTATTAATTGTCTACTAAAATTATCTTTTTCTAAACCAGATTCCTCTGCTAGCTCTAAAAGTCTATTACTGTATGCAGTTATTGTCTCCCCTCTTTCTTGTTTAAACTTCCTCAAAAGTATGAAAGCAGTGTAGGCATCTCCTACAGCAGCATACCTAGTTTTTAATTCTATCTTGAGGGACTTCCATGTGCTTGAAGGTTCATTCTTTAGCCTTCTCTGGATGAAGTCAGATACTTCGCCTCTACTTGTTTTAAAAGCTATTAATTTCTTGTCTTCCTCATTTATAGGAAAAATGAGAGCATACTTTTCAATTTCTGCCATCCATTGTCTGAACATGGATGGGTCGCCAGAGTAATTTGAGATACTGGCACTCATTTCTTGCTGTCTAATACTATTTTCTAAACCGGTGATGACTCTACTAATTTCTTGCAGGGTCTGCAAAGTGGGAGTCATGCCTCTCTTCATCTTGATAATTAATTAATTAATTATAAATTAAGTATAAATTAACACACAAGTTATTTAGATCAGTCAAAGAATTTCTACTTTCTTCCACTAACACTCAAGAAAAACTTATTTACTTCACACAACCTTGTTACAACATATCATATGCATCTCTAAAATATATAAGAAAAATCCAACTTACATGCTTCTGAAGTCCTGGAATACCTAACACACCTTTATAACATCCTAACAACTACACAATAATATACTAATTTAAAACAATAATTAACTAACTACTTAGTCTTTTTCAGGTTCTCAATGTGGACATCATTTTCACATTTTGTTCTCTCTGTCTATTTCACTTTTACTTCTTTCCTTACAGGAAGTTCTACTTTATGAATATGAATGTTCACTTCTACTTTGATATAGCTCGGGGAAAGATCACTGCGGGTTGGCACTTCTAGTCGCTTCTTCGGGATTTTAAGATAAACAGGGTGTAGTCTCACAAACAGGCAGCCATTCTTACGCTGGACTTCGATGTACTATTTTGGACACAGATGGCTAGGCTTGATTAACTTCTGTAGACAAGGTTCGCTGGTGTGTTGTACACAAACACATTACTAGGCTCAACTTCATGGGTACTTGCAAATTATGAGGACTGCACTCGTTGCTGGAAGTACTTCTTGGTTATACTGGAAGTACGTAGGTGGACGTCTTGGTTAATTAAGAGAAAATTCTTACTCTTTTTTTTTCTCTCCAGGTCCTTTCTAAAGAATAGAATCCTGCGTCACGGCAACAGAAAGGAATGTAATATTGCAGGGTTTCTTTCAAACTTCTTTCTGACTTTACTACTTGTACTTTCATTTGACACACATATATAACTCATCAATCTTTTTAGTACAGTCTGGCCGAGAGTGGCCGAATTGTCTCGAGTCTGGCTGAGTGTAGCCGAGTCTCACTGAGTGTAGCTGAATGTCTCTCTGAGTCTCTGGCCGACCGTCCGTTTCAGTCAAGCCCTGGCTTCTTAGTCTTCCTCTAGCTACTGCCCCTCGCCAAAGCATTCTGGGCCTCCTCTCCTAATCTCCGTAGTTCCCAGGGTCTCGGGGTTTAAGTCCCAGGTGACCACACCCCCCGACCACTGATACGGCCTAACCTACGTCTCCTGACCGTCACTATCTCTCTAGCTCCGCCTTTTTTAATTATCTCTAAAGTCTTATTACTTTAGGAGTCCTGTCGAACCTGTCCATCTTCCTAAGTCCGTCCCCTAACAACTAAAACTCGAGGCGATTTCCAATTCAGAGACTCAAAGAGTAATCACTGCTGAACGTAAAGATAACCTGGTCTTTTGATTACGCGGGCAGTTTAGTTGTCCGCTTTCATCTCAGGTCTTCACTGGACTTCAAGGCGTCTGCCGATATAAGAGTTTCCTAGGAACCAGCGGCCGTGTCGTTGCGTTACGCAACTTTGTCGACCAGAGCAAACATCTGTCTGGCTTTAGGCTGACCACCTGTACGCATTTCACTGGTAATCTTCAAGTTGATTACGACTCAGCGACTGAGTTGGGTAGACTTAACGTCTCCTTCCTAATCCTCTGAAGAGTGTCTTTTCTACGCCGCCTAAAACTATCCTACTTCACATCGTCATCGCCTCATTCTTTTATTCTTCTGTCTATCGTCATATTCTTCTATTCTTCCATTATCGCCCATGACTGAGTCACACTATAACAATGCTGGCACAAACAATTTCACGAAGAGAAGTGAATATGCCAGAATATTGAGGACTAACAATGTCAGTCAGTGCATAAAGGTCACTATTCCTAAAAATGGGTACTATTTAAGTAAGACTTTGCTTATGCCTATGGTGGAAAGTGTCATCTCTGAGAACTGTAGAGGAAAAACGCGTTAGGATAAAACTGATTACCCGTGAGATAGAGATATATTAATCCTCCTTTGGGTGAGGCAACCGATGCGTGCAATCAGACGTGAATCGGTTGCGACTGTCCGAAGAACATGACACTAAGCCGGTAATATGGGCATCGACTTAACCCTCATGGCCCTGAAA
This sequence comes from Megaustenia siamemsis, assembly GCA_032433765.1. Classification (NCBI taxonomy): domain Eukaryota; kingdom Metazoa; phylum Mollusca; class Gastropoda; order Stylommatophora; family Ariophantidae; genus Megaustenia; species Megaustenia siamemsis. Next base: position 77,058,958 of record JAVIAB010000051.1, on the reverse strand, counting down.
GTTGAAGTGGGATCTACAGGGGTAGCTGCAGTACATGAAATGTTATAGAGGCGGTTATAGAGGAAGGCTGCTCCTGACAAGCATGTCGCGCTGGTTACGGTCACGCCTGAAGGCAACCAGAGGAGGGTCAGGGAAAAGAGGTGGTGTTGTCGGAGCAGAGGACAGGACCAGGGAAGCAGCGGTGAATGACTCTCATCACCGCACAGTGGTGGGGTTGGTTGGTGTGGGCAAGTACTACCCTATCAGAGGAGGGTGGAGGAGTGGGGGTAAAGGCAGCCTGAATAGAGATGCGGAGAACACGCTGGAAAGTAGATAGAACTGATTCCGGATAGAGGAGTCGGAGGAAAATGCCCAACATAAGGTGGGTCTGATGTAAGAAATCATCATTCTGACAGTGACGGCAAAGTCTCATAACTAGGAGAAATAAAGAGAGTTTCTGCAGGATGTCGGGTGGGTGGAGTCGTAGTCGAAATAACTAATCGAGTAATTGAGTTTATAGAAGACGGAGGTGAGAAGATCAAAGACACACAAGGAAACTGTCATACATAGGGAGGAGACAGAGGAGGTGGAAATAAACAGATACGGATCGAGAGGTGATGTTGATCATCTTGGTCAATGTATCTGGAAATCTCCTCGGACAGATCAATACTGTCGTCTATGTATCTACGGTACATAAGCGGAAGAGGACCTTGGTAGATCTGGAGGATTGGTGCTCCATGTTACCCATAAATAGACAGGCGTAGCTAGGACCTATTTTGGTGCCAATCGCTACCCCACTGATTGAAGAGGTTGCCGTCGAACTAAAAAAAAGTTGAGTGTGAGAACTAGTTTCGCTAGACAGGGAAGGACGTGGATCGCAATTGAAGATTGGCTTCTCTTATCCAGGAAGAATATTTGAGACCTAGAAGATCATTAGCGTGAGGGATAGAGATGAACAAGGAGCAGACGTCCATGACAAAGAGGCAGTAGTTTCGGTCAGGATAAAGAGTGATAAAACAATATTTTGAGAGTATCTTTGGTGTCTTTAACAAAGGAGGGGAGGTTCATGACAATGGGTTGAAAAACACTGCCAACAAATTTAGTAGAGCTTATCCTCATTTTGCGCTGTCTGTTTCTGTTTGTGTCGTATTTCACGCTGTCTGTTTCTGTTTGTGTCGTATTTCACGCTGTCTGTTTCTGTTTGTATTATTCCTGTTTTCTGAATAAGAAATAAATGTAGCCCCAAAGGTTACGTATTTTGTATTGTCAATTTTTGTAAAGCTGTCACCATACCTTGTAGGAGTGTATGTTACACCCCCACCAAATATTCCCCGCTACCAGCTTTCCCGCAGCATTAAATTGATTTGCCTGTTCCATCAGGACTTGAAGGTCTCGATTCTGTTCCAGTGGTAATTTTTTTTTCTTCACAAATAAAGAAAATTGAATCCGTGGTTTCTCCTTGGCTTTACCCTATCCTGGTCTCTGGGCAGCGAGACGTCAAGCCTCCTCAGATAATTGAATTAAAAATAGGTACCGTATGCTCGAGCACACGTTAAAAAACCACAAAGATCATCTTTAACGTGTTAAAAGTCATGTACATAAGAGAACACATACTTTAATTGATAAATAAGACAATACATGCCTACAAGGGTACATTTGATAATGCATACTTAAAACGATAAATAAGAGAATACATGCTTTTGCCTACAATGATAAATAATATAAGACATACAAGGATGTATATGATACTAGTTACAAAGATAATAGGATAATGTGTGCATGTAATTATAAATAATATAATAAGTGTTTCGGGTGATAAATAAGAGAAATCGAGCTAATAGTGAGAGAATAACGTTCTATGTTTATCAGTGAATAAAATGACGATCATGTAACTTCAGTGTCATAAGTTGCAATGTTAACATGTTACTAAAAAAAAAGACAATACCAAAAGGGTTAATGGAAAGGATGTTAAGTAATATATTATTGTAGGGAAGCGAACTATTCAATTTCATCAGTACTAGTCCATAAGATTTTGGGGATAGGTGGGCGAGTCCCCATCCTAATAAGTTGGGGAATTATCGCGCCATAGGCACAGAGAGCCGCGATAGCTCAGTCGTTAGTGAACTGAACTACAGAGAGTCGGGTTCGATCCTGATCGACGGCTTCCGAGTTCACCCAGCCTTAATGGGTACCGGATTTTTTTTATCGGAAAATAAAGCGGCACGGGCGTAATACCGACCCCATTACCCCAACAATCATGTGCCGAAGGTCTATAAAAATTATGGTCACTAACACCATATTCTCTATACGTCACTTGGCATGATGGGGTACTTTACTTTTTTTTTTTTATGGTGTACTTTTTAAACTAATTTTATTTTTAAACTAACAACAAATCTTCGTATTTTATTGTTTAATTTCCATAAGTGTTTGAGAACTAACAATTTATATAGAAACGAAACATTATATCGTTTACACAAATGCTTAACTGTCATCAACGACAGGTCGCATGTTCTTGCAAGAACTTTGCATTCACAAGCCCGTCTGATAAAAAAAAAATCGTGCAGACTTCCATGGCGATAGATCAGCAAATCACTTCAGAAGAAGCCTATATTGTTGTTTGTTTTTTCTTTTCTGTTGATCATTTGTGATTTTTTTCCGAGTGCTGTAAACGTACCTCTTCCTCTGAAATGATTCACGGATCTATCGCCTCGAAAGCTTCCATCTATAGTAATATTCATCTATTATTATTTTTCTCCAGTATAAACCACTGGAAACTACTATGTGTGCTGTGTCGTTCTATAGATGTTTGCCTGCAACGCAAGTGTTCAGCCCTACCCTATCCGGGAGATACTTATCTTAATAAATACACAATTTATTCCCGAGTTGTGATCGTAACCCAATGCTATAGTCATGAGTACACCTGCGTGAAAGACATCGCCAATGATAGCTAATTTTTTAGTCAATTGTGTTGACCGTGTGCTCTAGCGTTTGGATTCTCGTGGCAAAGCGCTGTGCCAAGGAGAACGGGTTCGATTCTGCTTCGGGCCATATATTGTTCTTTGTTTTGTTTTTTACTTTTGTTGATTATTTTTTTTTTTTCAGAGTGCTGCAAACATACTTCTTCCTCTGAAATAATTCGCTGAAAAAAAAAACTTGTCTCTGGCCAGATCTTCCACTTCTTCATTTGTTGTGATGAAGATCTCCTTGATGTCTTGGAACCACCGTATTCTTGGTCCTTGTGACGTGGCCAAAGTATTTCTATGTAGAATGGTCTTTATAGGCTAGTCTTTTTCATGTTTAAATCTTTTAATATATCTTCATTGCTCTTTTTCATTATCCATGGTATCTTAAGGATTTTTCTGTAGCATTTTTTTCTCTCGAATGAATCGATTTTCTTCCGTGCTGTTTTTTCGAGATTGTCTATGATTCAAATTCAGATATCCCTATCAGGAATTCTACATATTAATTGTTTAATTGTACGGATTAAAATAAAAAAGTCTTCGAGCGTTATTACTAATGTAGATAATTTCAAGTATCTGTGCTATTTTGACAGTATTGCACCACTAGTGATATGTGATAACTTACGTTGCTGCGATAGACTAGTCTTGTTTCCACACTCGATTCGTTGCTACACAAGATGTTTTACATGACAACGTAACAGTTGATAATGAGTGAAGTTACTCTTCTGTAACGGAACATGTTATGTTAACGCCCATTTCTTCATCTTCACCAACCCATAGCCCAGAGTGACGTATGTGTAAGTAAAAAGTAAAGTACCCCCGTCACGCCAAGTGGCGTATAGGGGAATATGGTGTTAGTGACCCTATATTTTACAGACAGGATTACAGACATGATTTTTGGGGTAATGTGGTCAGCATTACGCGACAGACTTGGTCAACATTCTCGATAAAGTCAGTCTTTATGACTCTGCGCAGTCGTGATGTTATTCTTTGATATTATCTTCTCATCTCTTTTTCTGTTTACCTAACCTACTTTCACAATTCCTCTCAGAATGATGTTTGGCAGGTCCGATGATCGCGATACGTGACCCAAACCATTTCATTTTGCGTTTCTTCACACAAAAAACCCACCGTGTACTCCGTTGCGTGTTGTATCCTTTTGTGACGCCTAGCTATAAACAGCTTTTTATATAACCGACTTTTAAAAAGTACAATTGATTTGTTAAGAAAATCAGCAGTTTCGTGTCGCCTGTTCTTCAAGGAACGCAATGTTAACATAGGGTACTTGCAAGTAACAAAAATGTTATGTGCTGCGATCGCGTTAAAAAAAAAACAACTAAAACAGAAATATCTGTTACTAGAGTCATTAAAACAAACTACTAGCCTTGTCGGATACGGACTTTAAAACATACACACACATGTTGATATATATATATATATATATATATATATGTATATATAGGTTATATATATAGGTTATTTATATATATATATATATATATATATATATATATATATAGTAAACAAAAAGTAAAGTACCCCCGTCACGCCAAGTGGCGTATAGGGTATATGGTGTTAGTGACCATAAATTATACAGACCTTCGGCACATGATTTTTGGGGTAATGTGGTCGGTATTACGCCCGTGCCGCTTTACTTTCCCAGAAAAAAATCCGGTACCCATTAAAGGCTGGGTGAACCGGACCCCGTCGTTTGGGATCGAACCCTGCCTCTTGTCCTTTGAAGTCCAGTTCACTAACCACTGAGCTATCGCGGATCCCACATATTATTGATAAATTATGCATCATGACCTATAGTTTTATATCAATATCTCGGATACGTGTAATGTATATAATTATGGATTTTCATCATCATCATCACGTGCCATACCGGTTGGCGTAGGCGATCATGTCCCTCCACAATCTTCTATCTACAGTGCATCGTATCAGTTCTGTTGACTGTTTTCCATGCCATGACACCAAGCTATCCAGTATTTTCTCTCTTTGTTGTCCGCGATCTCTCTTTCCTTTTATTTTGCCAGTTGTAACCATGTATTCCAACTTTCCTCTTCTCATGATGTGCCCGAAAAATGTTGATTGCTTCTTTCTGATATTTTTTAAGAGCTCCCTTTTTGTGTTGGCCTCTTTGAGAACTTCCTCATTGGTCTTTTTAGCTGTCCAGGGAACTTTCAACATTCTTCTGAGAAATCCCATCTCTGTGGCCTCTAGTCGTCTTTTCATTTGTTTGTCTACTGTCCATGATTCGCTTCCATATGTCAGAATTGGTTCTATATAGCACCGATGAACTTTCTTTCTCATTTTTATTGACATAGATTTGTTGCATAAGATATTTCTCATTTTCTGAAATGCTATTTTGGCCTGAGCTATTCTGCTTTTTATTTCTGTAGTGCATCTCCCATCTGATGTTATTATTGTGCCCAAGTATTTGAAACGTTGCACTTTCAGATTTCAGATTTGTCTCGTTTATTTTTATGCTGCATGATGGTGATGATTGTTTCTTCGATATAACCATTACTTCTGTTTTCTTACTATTCAGACTGAGACCTTTCTTGTTGCTTTCTTTTACCATTATGTCTATCATTTCTTGTAGTTCGTTCTCTGTCTCTGCTATTAAGACTGTGTCATCCGCATATTGCAAATTATTTATGTTGTGACCATTGACTTCAATTTCTTTTTGTCTACTATTGATCTCATAATATATTCGCTGTAAAGAGAAAGCAAATCTGGTGACAGAACACAGCCTTGTCTGACTCCTTGTTTTATATATTGGAATTGTCCTGTTTGGTTGTTAATTCGTATAGCTGCTGTTTGTTGCCAGTATATGTTTTTTATGATTCGCAGATCCTTACCATCAATGTTTAATTTCTCCAGCATATTGATTATTTCCACATGCTTTACTTTGTCAAATGCTTTCGTGTAGTCTATAAAGCACATATATAGATCTTTCTTTACCTCTATAGAGTTATGGATTTTAACAGTATTGTTAATCAGCCAACCTTCGTTGCGGAGAAGGCACTCGATGATGATGATGATGGATTTTAAATTGTGTGATGGAGTGTGAACAGTTTTACGACAAGATGCTGTAAGACCCACATTTGTTAGTTTAAGATTGATTTCATAAGTGAAATGTTCATAGTTGGGTCGTAGTGAAAGTTTACCTCATCATCATCAAGTATCTTGAATGCTGGCGTAAGTGATCATGTCTCTCCACAACTTTCGATCTAGACAGTTATTAATCATTTCTGTTGTTGACCTTCTGCCGAGCCTTTCTCTTAAGCTGTTTGGTATTTTTTTCTCTTTGCTTCCCTCTATCTCTCCGTCTCTCAACTTTCCCAGTTGTTACAATATATTCCAATTGTTCTCTTCTCATTATATGACCCAAAAATGATAATTAGTTTCTTTCTGATATTGGAAATTAGCTCTCTTTTTGCTTTGCATCTTTCAGAACGTTTTCATTACTCCTCTTAGCTATCCATGGTATTCTCAACATTCTTCTGTAAAATCACATGAAAACAGCTTCCAGTGATTTTCTTGTGCGTTGTCCTATTGTCTATGATTTACATCCATATGTTAAGACTGGCTCTACATAACATTTAAGAACTCTTTTTCTTGTTTCTATTGTCAAAAATGGATTGCACAGTGCCTTCCTAATTTTTTCACAGTTCACCTGGCCACCTAAAATTTAGTAAGGGTTCTGTCACTGTTAAATAATGGTAAGTTCAATATGTTTATGTAATTGAGCATTTTAAAAAATAGTCTTACTTTTTCATTAATAACGAGTACTACTTAACAGCCAATCCACATTTGTCTTGATTATGCAACCACGATGTTTGGGTTTTTGTTCCACGTTATTATGTTCAACCCAGTTATAACCCACTTGAATCTATCAGCTTTTTGTGATGTATCTGTAGAGCTAAAGTCCTTTTGGTTAATATCGTTGACTTATTTATTGTTTTTATGAATGCCCATTAAAAAACACTAACATTTATATAATTTCATGTTTGTTCATTATGCTTTCAACTGAATCTTTGTAATTTTATATATATATATATATATATGTATATTTATTGACCCTTCTCCTTCGAGCTGTAGCCGGCCCATAGGGCGTGCGTAGACCAAGATACTCCTTCTCTTATCTAAAGCAGTTTTCAATTCTTTTAAAGATGTTTTATCAAATCTCGCCATTTGTCTCTGTTCTGTGCAAGCAGCTTTATCTCATTGAGGGAGCCGATTCCTGTTGCTCTTGCCTCTCTCATCAATTTCTTCTCAGTGTCTCTCTGTGTCTTCCTCTTTTTCTCTTACCCGTTGTTTCCCACATGAGGGCTTGCTTTGCTATTCGGTTACTATCTCTTCTCATCACATGTCCAACATATGACCATCGTCTTTTCTTTATTACTGAAGATATTAGTGGTTGATTGGCGATTTCTCTAATTTCCTCGTTTGTTTTGAATTCGTTCCACGCTAAACCAAGTATTTTCCTTAGACATTTATTTTCGAATGCGTTCAACTTTGTTTTATATCTCTTTTTGTTTTCCAGCTTTCACACGCATACGTATGTGATAGTACATTTGATTTGAATAGTCTAAGTTTTGTGTTTGTGCTGATGATTTTTGATTTTCAAGGCTTCTGAAAGACATTGCTGCTTTAGCTATTCTCATTCTAATCTCTTTGCTTGTATCCCCTTCTCGATCAATGTGACTTCCAAGATAGATAAAGTGATCGATCTCTCCCACTGGTTTGTTTTCCATGTATATTTTGTATTTTGTCGTCTGTTGGAATTAAGCTTTTCATGACTTTAGTCTTTTCATGATTGACCTCAAGCCCAATTTTGCTGGCTATTGATGATAGTTCATTTGTGTTTTCCTGCATCGTTTTTATCTGACTGCTGATGAGAACTATGTCATCAGCAAAGTCGAGGTCCTCCAAATGGTCTCATTGTATATATATATATATATATATATATATATATATATATATATATATATATATATATATATATATATATATATATATGAATACACTTATTCATATTGTGCCGCCGCATCGAAGATTGTCTACGGTGAAGCACCGTTTCACTCTGTCTGTTTATTTGAAGGTGCAAGTTGTCACCGATTTCCTGTCCCTCTCTTGATTTTATCACTCCATTTTAGTCTTTCTTTGTTTCGTTTATTTTGTATTTTTCTTTCCAATATGACTTCTATTTACATGCTGGTGTCTCCGTGTATGTTTAACAAATTATATTGTTTCATTTGTGATATATATATATATATTTATCTTCACCCGTTTCAAGACTTTATTGTTGTTTTCTCCTGCACAATATTTGCTCCCATTCTTCTGTAAATACACGTTTCAATGACTTTAGTATTCTTGTGTGTTTCCTAAATTAATGTTCATGTTTCGGGACCAAACAAACAAATTTAACACGTTATTATTCTCTGACTTTAGAACAATAAGCCTAATGAGCCATGTTACAAAAATCTTGCTAAAAGTTAAACAAGGAAGGATTCAGAATAAAATCAATACTGAATTAGATGAGCAGCAATTTGGATTTAGGATTAATAGCGGGACAAAAGAAGCCATATTCTGCATGATAACATTAATCGAAAAGTACACAGAAGTAAACAAACCAATATATTCCTGCTTCATAGACTACACCAAAGCTTTGGATAAAGTACACCACAAACAACTTATAGAATGCCTAAAAGAGATACATCGAGATGACAGGAACATACGACTAATATGTAATGTATACTGTGAGCAAACAGCAATAATAAAATATAACAAAGAGAACTCTACACCCATTGATATAAAAAGAGGAATAAGACAGGGATGCATCCCATCACCAAGCTTGTTAATTCTATACACTGAGCAAATCTTTTAAAACATCATAGAGATGCCAGGCTTACAAATTAATGGAAAGATAATCAATAACCTAAGATATGCTGACGATACTGTACTACTAGCAGAAAATCCTGAAGATCTACAACAATTACTTAATGAAATAAACATGATAAGCAAATAATATGGACTAGATATGAATACCAAAAATACTAAAACTATGATCATAAACAAAGGAAATACTCAAAACCTAAAAACGAATATCAAAATTGAAGGAATAGACCTGGAGACAGTTCAGAACTACAACTGCCTTGGACATACAGTAAAGTCTCGATTATGCGGTACTCAATAATCCGGAATTCTCAATTTAACGGACTTTTTTTTTTTTAATTATTATAGGGAGAAAGCTTGAATCATGTTTTGTTCAGTTAAATTAAATGCCTTTATCCGGAAATCGAAAACGCTACAACACGGTTTGTGCGCTGCGCTTACTTCTACAGGCTCTATCATTACACAATATTGCGTTTACAATAGTGTATTTACAGTAATATACTTCAAATAGGAGCGAACATATTTTATTCAATCCAGACATTGTGTCTCCAAATATTCCAAGTAAAAGCGACAGACAGTCTATATCTTCACTTTTTCCCCCGACTAAATGTTTTTGTCGGGAAATCTTAGTCGTGCCAAAAACACTTATCTACATGATTTTACAAATTTGCTTAATTTTCTCATAGCCTGCTTTAGATCTAAAGTTGGTCATGAATTTGTCAAAAATATGGCGTTTGACAGTCTGACCGAACATTAGAAGCAGACGTATTGTTTGTGAAAATTGAAGAGCCCATAACTTTGATGATTATAAATCAAAGGTTGAGCAGCCGGCGTGCAGTGACATAGAGATGGTGAGAAGAAAGGGGGAGGGGTTCAAAAATTACCGACTGGAAATTCAAAAAGAGTAAGATACAGAGTTTGACGTTAGTTTGTCTCAGACATTTGTGCAAGCTGAAATTCGTTCCATCAGTATAAATTATACATGATATGCTATAAACGCATGTGTGCATACTTTTTAACGGAATACATTTTTGTGTTAAATAATGGCCTCTGCGAGTGCAAACCACACCTCAATTTCCCGCAAAGGTAAACGCAAGCGAACTGTATTGACACTGAACCAGAAGATTGAAATCGCTAGTAGACTTGAAAAGGCGTTAATCGCAACGTTTTGATGACTGAATTTGGCATAGCCTCTTCAACATTATATGACATACGAAATCAAAAAGATGAGTTGTTTAAGTTTGCGTCGGAGTCTGAAAGCAGCAACAATATACACCAGAGACGAAGTATGAAACGGCCAAAATTTGAAAAACTCGACGACGTCCTTTATGTGTGGTTTTTAGAAAGAAGAAGAAAAGGAATGCCAATATCAGGACCCATGTTGATAGAGAAAGCTAGTGAATGTCACACGAATTTAAATATCTCTGAGCATTGCAATTTTTCAATCATGTTTTTTCATAAATTTTGAGTTTGGTTTTCTTACTCTCGATTATCCAGAATGGGTTCTTCCCCGAGCATTCCGGATAATCGAGACTTTACTGTACTAAACTAGTGATGGAAAATGTACAACTGAAATAAACATAAGAATAGGAATGGCAAAAAGTAATTTTAATGCCCTGAAGAACATACTAACATCAAAACAAATAACACCAGGGCTAAAACTAAGAATAGCAAATTGTTACATCATCTCGAGTGCCTTCTCCGCAACGAAGGTTGGCTACCATGGAGCGCCATTCTGCTCTATCTCTTGCTTTGATGGTGCAGGTTGTCATAGGCTGATTTGTCCATCTTTTGATGTTACTCGTCCATGTTAGTCTTGGTCTGCCTCTGCCTCTTTTACCTTTTATTTTCCCCTCCAGAATAACTATTAGTAGGCTGTTGTGTCTTTTAACATGGCCCTAAAATCGCATTTGTCTTGTATGATTTGTGCTTAGTAGTTCTCTTTTCATTTTTAGTTGTTTTAAGACTTCATCGTTTGTTTTCTTTTCCTTCCATCCAATTCTACCTATTCTTCTATATATCCACATTACAAAGGCTTCAATTCTCTGTTCTGTTTTCTTGTCTAATGTACATGTTTCTGCACTATATAGGAATATTGAGAAGATGTAACATTTTGCTATTCTTAGTTTTAGCCCTAGTGTTATTTGTTTTGATGTTAGTATGTTCTTCGTGACATTAAAATTACTTTTTGCCATTCCTATTCTTTTGTTTATTTCAGGTGTACATTTTCCATCACTGGTTATAGTATGTCCAAGATAGTGGTAGTTCTGAACTGTCTCCAGGTCTATTCCTTCTATTTTGATATCCACTTGTGAGTTTTGAGTATCTTCTTTATTTATGATCATAGTTTTAGTCTTTTTGATATGCATATCTAGTCCATATTTTTTGCTTGTCATGTTTATTTCATTAAGTAATTGTTGTAGATCTTTAGGATTTTCTGCTAGTAGTACAGTATCATCAGCGTATCTTAGGTTAATGATTATCTTTCCATTAATTTATAGGCCTGGCATCTCTATGATGTTTTTAAAGATTTGCTAAGTGTATAGATTGAACAAGTTTGTTGATAGGATGCATCCCTTTCTTACTCCTCTTTTTATATCAATGGGTGTAGAATTCTCTTTGTTATATTTTATTATTGCTGTTTGCTCCCAGTATAGATTGCATATTAGTCGTTTGTCCATGTCATATAGATGTATCTCTTTTAGACATTCTATATGTTGTTTGTAGTGTACTCTATCAAAAGCTTTGGTGTAGTCTATGAAGCAGGCATATATTGGTTTGTTTACTTCTGTCTATTTTTCGATTAATGTTCTCATGCAGAATATGGCTTCTTTTTGTCCCGCTAATTTTCCTAAATCCAAATTGCTGCTCATCTAATTCAGTATTGATTTTATTCTGAATCCTTCCTTGTATAACTTTTAGCAAGATTTTTGTAACATGGCTCATTTAGCTTATTGTTGTAAAGTCACTGCATTCAACTGCACCATTCTTTTTAGGCAATGCAATGAAAGTTGATGTTTTTAGTTGATTTGGTATGTTTCCTGTGTGGTATATATCGTTGCATATGTCTGTAATCACTTCAATGCCAAAATCTTCTAGTTCCTGTATCATCTCTATCTTGTGATCTGAATTGATATCTGCTCCTGGGTAGGTTTTGGCTTTCTTTACGCTGTTACGAAACCTTTCTTTTATCATTATGTAATCTATTTGATTCCTCTTCATATCTCCAGGGCTTTTCCATGTGTATAATTTCCTTTTCTCTTGCTCAAAGTAAGTGTTACATATACATATTATCAGCCTGCTTTCTTCACAGAATTGTATTAATCTTTCTCCTCTGTCATTTCTTTTTCCTAAACCATGATTTCCTATAATTGTCTTATATCTACCTTTTCCTACTTTAGCGTTCATGTCACCCATTACAATCAAGATGTCTGAAGATTTCACTTGCTTCATAACTTTATTTAGGTCTTCATAGTATGCCTCTATTTGTTCATCTGTGTAGTCTTGAGTAGGTGCATATGTCTGTATTATTGCTATGTCGAATGGTTTTGCTTTCAACTTGAGTAGTATAATCCTATCATTGTATGTCCAGTGGTTACTTATATATTTTTGTAGCTCTCTTTTTATCAGTATTCCTACCACCCATTGATGTTCTGTTGTGTTTCCTGAGTATATAAATGTATATTTTTCGTCTTCTATGTACCCACATACTTTCCATCTTGTCTCTGACATGCCTAAAATATCTATATTTATTCGTTCTGCTTCTTGAATCAGATTTTCCAATTTCCCTTCTTGATATAGAGTCCTAACATTCCAAGTACTTATTTTAAGATCTTTCCTCCGAAATAAGTTCGAATTCCTCTCCATGGCTTCCTCTGGACTAGTACGTGATGAGGCTCCAACCTCTTTCACAGTGGTCTGCAATATTCGCCTTTCGTGTTCTGAATATGCCTCATGTGTACCACACACCTTGCTGTTTTCGCTTTCTGGGCCATTGATAATTTCTGATTCCTCCGCCCCATCCACCGTCACAGACTTTTCACATACGGGTTGAACATACCAGGTTTGCCGACAACATTTTTGTCGAACCATGTGCTTGCCTATCGAACCGCGAACACACGCCACAAAGAAGAATAAATCATATTCCACTTAAATATCGGTAATCACAGTTCATCCACACGTCAGAAGTAAAAATACACCAAACGGGGAATAGCAACACATAATTTCACAATTAGACTGTCGCGTAAATCATTTAAATATATCAGCAATTGCCGAATTATAAAAAAAACGACTACACGCAACCGCCATGACACCGGAAAAATTGTTACATCTTCTCAATATTCCTATATGGTGCAGAAACATGGACATTAGACAAGAAAACAGAACAGAGAATTGAAGCCTTTCAAATGTGGATATATAGAAGAATAGGTAGAATTGGATGAAGGAAAAGAAAACAAACGACGAAGTCTTAAAACAACTAAAAATGAAAAGAGAACTACTAAACACAATTCAAACAAGACAAATGCGATTTTTGGGCCGTGTTAAAAGACACAACAGCCTACTAAAAATAATCCTGGAGGGGAAAATACAAGGTAAAAGAGACAGACCAAGACTAACATGGACGAGTAACAACAAAAGATGGACAAATCAGCCTATGACAACCTGCACCATCAAAGCAAGAGACAGAGCAGAATGGCGCTCCATGGTAGCCAACCTTCGTTGCGGAGGTTGACGATGATGATGATGATTATTATTCTCAATTTTAGTACTCGTATTTGTAGACCTCTGCTTAATTTAAAACCCAACGCCATACACTGTAAGAATGATCTTATAAATTTAGCATCTTATAAATATGCCGAGATACCCTGAGTTAATTACATTAGTCTCGTTCTTAAACATTTTTGGGGAGAATGGTACCACATAAAACTGATAATTTTGTTGATTACATTTTTTTTTGGCAAGTCATATTTGGGTACATTAGTAGTCCAGGGAAGAAACATTTTTTTTTATTTTTGCTAGTCATATTTGGTTTCGTTAGTGGTCCAGGGAAGTAACATTTTAAACAAATTTCACAATATCTGGTGTGAAATGTTACCGGCACAAGTGATAAAACAATTTAACTTCTCGAATGGACGTGAATTACACGAATTTTAGAGCACACGCATTTGTGAGAAATGTGCAATGAAGAAAGCAGTTAAAATATAAGAGATAAACAGTTTTCTGTAGTGTTTCTGGCATTAAAAAGAGGTGTTTAAAATGAGATTGAGAGAAATAGTTGACTATTTGGAATTTCTCGATACTGGCAAAGAGAAAATATATCACATATACTTTTATTAAACAAGAATAGAGATGGTGAAAGAGAGGATGGTCAAAGATTGTTTTGTCCTTGTGTTGTTATCTAGTTTTTGGCGAAGCACGATCCGTTCTGCCTCCTAAGGAAGTTGTTATTCACAAACGGTAGTGGAAACTACATTGTATAAGACTTCTACCGTGAGAACTGTTGGGTGCAAGTTGGCATTAAGAGGTACCTAGGTCTAAGAGGTACCTAGGTCTGAAATATGGACTGCAACTCGGTTCGGCTGCAATAAACCTGAGCTAACGGCATTTGACGTCTTGACAGACTGGGTATAGCAAACAATCAAGATTTGTCAGTAGTTTGTTAATAATATGTAGCAACATGTTTGTGTCTTAAGCTGAATGCTGTTTTACTTAGAACCCTTTCTCGTGACCAAATCTGTCAATATTGGATAGACAGAAATATTCGACTGCTGAGTAAACGATATATGTTTGTGATGCCTAGCATCATCTCTTTTCTCCTGCACCTTGTGTATATAAGATATATATATATATATATATATATATATATATATATATATATATATATATATATATACAGACCAAGGGCAAGCAAGAGAAGAGCAGCGGAAACAGAAAGTATCAGACTTAAGGTGATCGACGAGGAATGTCTGTGGATCGTACAAATGATAATGCGTTGTTCTTGCTTAGCAAGACACCACAAGGTGTATCCGACACTGATTGTTTTCTCAGCCTGTCTAAGAAATGGATAGAAAAAAACGTATACATGTCGCTGGGGCGTAGTGCGAAGTAAAAAAATAAATAAAAAGGCCGGCTCGCTCCCTTTAATGTCAATTAAAATGGTACCACCAAGAAATGTGAGGAAAGCCCAGGAAATAAATGTTTTCAGCACTTTATTTGTGTGATTGGTAGGAATTGTAGAGGTGACCTAATTCTGGTTGTAAACTGACAAATGCCATTTTTACCTGGATACAAATAATAATAAATAAATATTATTATATAGGGAACCTCCGAGGCGATAATAGGGAATAATAGAACAAAGAAGTATGTGTTAGCACTCGGAAAAATTGACAGACAAACAAGAACAGAAAAAAAACGAAGAACCATTTTTATCTCCTTCTTCTTCTTATTCATTCATCTACATCACTTTTCCTTTAGTTTATCATCATATTGTATAAGGGCTTTATTTATCTTCATAAATTAAACCTGTTAGCAGAGGATCTTCATAAAAGGCCAATAATTTGTCTGTCGCTTGTCTTTCTTGGGACAAGATTCTAAAGTACAATTCCACATGTTTGCTCGACAAGTTCGGATGTCTGTAAGCCGCCTTGACATGTACACTGCGGGGTTGATTGGCATTCAGAGCCCAATGGATATATATTATTCATGACGTGTCCATCAGTGCTGAAATCCACAGGCAGCATGCCCCGGATGAGGTGAGAAATGTAACAAGAACTTAAATATTAAAGGACATATTCCAAGAGACAAGTTTACATGAATTATTATATCATTGTCAAGACGTGCATGAAAATGTGGGGAAAAAAATCAATATTGTACATCACAGAAGTGGGAATGATACCAAAAAATGTGTGGGTAAGACATGAAATAATTTTAAGAAAATAGCACTCAATAAAGAGGTTTAGAAAATGTTTCTTTGTAACCTGTAAAAAAAGTAAAGTACCCCCGTCACGCCAAGTGGCGTATAGGGAATATGGTGTTAGAGACCATAAATTTTACAGACCTTCAGCACATGATTTTTTGGGGTAATGTGGTCGGTATTACGCCCATGCCGCTTTACTTTTCCAGAAAAAAATCTGGTACCCATTTAAGGCTGGGTGAACCCGGAAGCCGTCGGTTGGGATCGAACCCTACCCCTTGTCCTTTGTAGTCCAGTTCACTAACCACTGAGCTATCGCGGCTCCTCTTTGTAACCTGTGCTCCAATTTTATTTTAATTTTGTGTGTGGGGGGGGGGGTTAAAAGGGGAAAAATTAGTAGGGGTCTGTAGAGACGATAGTGGCAGGTCAAAGACAGTGTAATGAAGAGTTAAAGTGGCAGGTCAAAGACAGTGTGATGAAGAGTTAAAGTGGCAGGTCAAAGACAGTGTGGTGAAAAGTTAAAGAGGCAGCTATTTAGTCGATAGGTCATCCACATTGTACAACGGACAAGTCCACAAGTTCTCACATCTCCTCTGAATATACTCGTCAACATTAGCGCCTAGCGACACCGGTGTTGTGTTGGTTTGTCAAGGCTCCTTTGGATTGCTCAGCGCTCCCGTCTGGATTCTCCCAACTTGGCGTGATATTCGTGCAGTCTGTTCATGGCTGTGGATTCATTGTAATTTCTTTAGTAATTTTTTTTTTCGTCCCGCGCCCCCGGGGGCATTTAGAATATATACTCCACTGCATGTCTTGGAGTAATAAACTAATGCTACAAGAAGGAAGAGATAAAACAATAAGAAAATACGCAAGAGATATATCTACATTAAATATGGTGTTAGTGACCATATTTTTCTATGACCACGACATATATTTTGGTGATTTGGTCGGTATCACGCCAGGCCGCCTTTACTTCCCAGAAAAATCTCTGGTACCCATTTTTAGAGCTGGATGAACCCTCAGTCACTTGTAAGTCCGGAAAAAAAATCCGACAATGCTTGGGATCGAACCCGGGCCCTTCAGGTCAGGAAGCTAGTACACTAACCACTCAGCCACCGAGGCTCCCTGCCCTTCAGGTCAGGAAGCAAGTGCACTAACCACTCAGCCACCGAGGCTCCCTGCCCTTCAGGTCAGGAAGCAAGTGCACTAACCACTCAGCCACCGAGGCTCCATGCCCTTCAGGTCAGGAAGCAAGTGCACTAACCACTCAGCCACTGAGGCTCCCTGTTTAAAAAGTGGAGTGTGGGAAATGTGAAAGGAAGAGGCGTAGTGAGGGGGCCGGACCATGTGATAGGACCAAAAAATGGTACGGATGGCCGATAATGGAGATACGATAACGAGGAGGACGGGCGAGCGATCGTAATCAGGTGTAAGGATAGAGATTAGAGACTGGCACTGGCTGCGACTCGACCGGATGTTGTATAATATGTGTCAGACCATCATGAAAGACAATGACGTGGACGGACAACATTAGCCAAATCTAGGAGCACATTTTATGTAAAAAAGAGGTCATAGGGGACTCAGTATCAAAGGCGCATCAACAATGTAGTAAAATAGGAGTACACCACTACCGAAAGAATCAGATTGGAGAGTGTCGTAAGTAGTAAGGAAGGGTGTTTTGAGCAAGGATTTTAACATTTCGTGCAGTATCGTTCAGCATTGGCATGTATCGTGCAGCACAATCTCGTCGTGCAGCATGTATCGTGCAATCTCAGGTGACCTGTATCGTGCAATCTCAGGTGACCTCGTTTATCGCGGGTGGTCGGCGCGGGTGGTCTTATCTCAAGTGGTCAAGTGGTCGGCCTCGTCTTATCTCAAGTGTGTGGAGACCAGTGGTTCTAAAACTTGTAGGCTTTGAGACCTCTAAAACTTGGTCTAAAACTTGCTTTTATGGGTCGTGTTATCATCAGTGTGTGATGGCAACAGGAGGCAAATATGGAGACCAGTGGTTCTAAAACTTGTATGTCAGCGGTTCTCAAAACTTGCGGGGGATGGGTCGTGTTATTATCAAGTGAGCGTGCTGGCTATGGAGACCTCTAAAACTTGTATGTCAGTCTAAAACTTGCGGGGGGTCATCAATGTGTGATGGCAACAGGAGGCATTTGACCCGCATTTAGGTGGTAAATTAACAAAGATATATAGTGTGGTGCGCAGCGCACCACATGTACACGAGAGACAGGGGGAGTTAACCGTGACATTTCGTGTCGAGGTGTTGACCTCTAGTCTCGGTGACCCCGGAAGTGACCTGTTTATGTCTGATGTGTGCTGACTTTGGAGCGCTTGGTGTACTTGATCGATAGTGATAGGTTAGTAGATTATACATGACATCGGGGCGGATCGCGGGTGACCCCTCGGGGATTATCTCGAGTGTTTTCGGACAGCGTGCTATCGGTTCGGGGATTAGTTCGATTCGGTGTGACGCTATCGTGTAGGTTTTGGCTTTCTTTACGCTGTTACGAAACCTTTCTTTTATCATTATGTAATCTATTTGATTCCTCTTCATATCTCCAGGGCTTTTCCATGTGTATAATTTCCTTTTCTCTTGCTCAAAGTAAGTGTTACATATACATATTATCAGCCTGCTTTCTTCACAGAATTGTATTAATCTTTCTCCTCTGTCATTTCTTTTTCCTAAACCATGATTTCCTATAATGGTCTTATATCTAACTTTTCCTACTTTAGCGTTCATGTCACCCATTACAATTAAGATGTCTGAAGATTTCACTTGCTTCATAACTTTATTTAGGTCTTCATAGTATGCCTCTATTTGTTCATCTGTGTAGTCTTGAGTAGGTGCATATGTCTGTATTATTGCTATGTCGAATGGTTTTGCTTTCAACTTGAGTAGTATAATCCTATCATTGTATGTCCAGTGGTTACTTATATATTTTTGTAGCTCTCTTTTTATCAGTATTCCTACCCCCCTTGATGTTCTGTTGTATTTCCTGAGTATATAAATGTATATTTTTCGTCTTCTATGTACCCACATACTTTCCATCTTGTCTCTGACATGCCTAAAATATCTATATTTATTCGTTCTGCTTCTTGAATCAGATTTTCCAATTTCCCTTCTTGATATAGAGTCCTAACATTCCAAGTACTTATTTTAAGATTTTTCCTCCGAAATAAGTTCGAATTCCTCTCCATGGCTTCCTCTGGACTAGTACGTGATGAGGCTCCAACCTCTTTCACAGTGGTCTGCCAATATTCGCCTTTCGTGTTCTGAATATGCCTCATGTGTACCACACACCTTGCTGTTTTCGCTTTCTGGGCCATTGATAATTTCTGATTCCTCCGCCCCATCCACCGTCACAGACTTTTCACATACGGGTTGAACATACCAGGTTTGCCGACAACATTTTTGTCGAACCATGTGCTTGCCTATCGAACCGCGAACACACGCCACAAAGAAGAATAAATCATATTCCACTTAAATATCGGTAATCACAGTTCATCCACACGTCAGAAGTAAAAATACACCAAACGGGGAATAGCAACACATAATTTCACAATTAGACTGTCGCGTAAATCATTTAAATATATCAGCAATTGCCGAATTATAAAAAAAACGACTACACGCAACCGCCATGACACCGGAAAAATTGTTACATCTTCTCAATATTCCTATATGGTGCAGAAACATGGACATTAGACAAGAAAACAGAACAGAGAATTGAAGCCTTTCAAATGTGGATATATAGAAGAATAGGTAGAATTGGATGAAGGAAAAGAAAACAAACGACGAAGTCTTAAAACAACTAAAAATGAAAAGAGAACTACTAAACACAATTCAAACAAGACAAATGCGATTTTTGGCCGTGTTAAAAGACACAACAGCCTACTAAAAATAATCCTGGAGGGGAAAATACAAGGTAAAAGAGACAGACCAAGACTAACATGGACGAGTAACAACAAAAGATGGACAAATCAGCCTATGACAACCTGCACCATCAAAGCAAGAGACAGAGCAGAATGGCGCTCCATGGTAGCCAACCTTCGTTGCGGAGGTTGACGATGATGATGATGATTATTATTCTCAATTTTAGTACTCGTATTTGTAGACCTCTGCTTAATTTAAAACCCAACGCCATACACTGTAAGAATGATCTTATAAATTTAGCATCTTATAAATATGCCGAGATACCCTGAGTTAATTACATTAGTCTCGTTTTTAAACATTTTTGGGGAGAATGGTACCACATAAAACTGATAATTTTGTTGATTACATTTTTTTTTGGCAAGTCATATTTGGGTACATTAGTAGTCCAGGGAAGAAACATTTTTTTTTATTTTTGCTAGTCATATTTGGTTTCGTTAGTGGTCCAGGGAAGAACATTTTATACAAATTTCACAATATCTGGTGTGAAATGTTACCGGCACAAGTGATAAAACAATTTAACTTCTCGAATGGACGTGAATTACACGAATTTTAGAGCACACACATTTGTGAGAAATGTGCAATGAAGAAAGCAGTTAAAATATAAGAGATAAACAGTTTTCTGTAGTGTTTCTGGCATTAAAAAGAGGTGTTTAAAATGAGATTGAGAGAAATAGTTGACTATTTGGAATTTCTCGATACTGGCAAAGAGAAAATATATCACATATACTTTTATTAAACAAGAATAGAGATGGTGAAAGAGAGGATGGTCAAAGATTGTTTTGTCCTTGTGTTGTTATCTAGTTTTTGGCGAAGCACGATCCGTTCTGCCTCCTAAGGAAGTTGTTATTCACAAACGGTAGTGGAAACTACATTGTATAAGACTTCTACCGTGAGAACTGTTGGGTGCAAGTTGGCATTAAGAGGTACCTAGGTCTGAAATATGGACTGCAACTCGGTTCGGCTGCAATAAACCTGAGATAACGGCATTTGACGTCTTGACAGACTGGGTATAGCAAACAATCAAGATTTGTCAGTAGTTTGTTAATAATATGTAGCAACATGTTTGTGTCTTAAGCTGAATGCTGTTTTACTTAGAACCCTTTCTCGTGACCAAATCTGTCAATATTGGATAGACAGAAATATTCGACTGCTGAGTAAACGATATATGTTTGTGATGCCTAGCATCATCTCTTTTCTCCTGCACCTTGTGTATATAAGATATATATATATATATATATATATATATATATATATATATATATATATATATATATATACACAGACCAAGGGCAAGCAAGAGAAGAGCAGCGGAAACAGAAAGTATCAGACTTAAGGTGATCGACGAGGAATGTCTGTGGATCGTACAAATGATAATGCGTTGTTCTTGCTTAGCAAGACACCACAAGGTGTATCCGACACTGATTGTTTTCTCAGCCTGTCTAAGAAATGGATAGAAAAAAACGTATACATGTCGCTGGGGCGTAGTGCGAAGTAAAAAAATAAATAAAAGGGCCGGCTCGCTCCCTTTAATGTCAATTAAAATGGTACCACCAAGAAATGTGAGGAAAGCCCAGGAAATAAATGTTTTCAGCACTTTATTTGTGTGATTGGTAGGAATTGTAGAGGTGACCTAATTCTGGTTGTAAACTGACAAATGCCATTTTTACCTGGATACAAATAATAATAAATAAATATTATTATATAGGGAACCTCCGAGGCGATAATAGGGAATAATAGAACAAAGAAGTATGTGTTAGCACTCGGAAAAATTGACAGACAAACAAGAACAGAAAAAAAACGAAGAACCATTTTTATCTCCTTCTTCTTCTTATTCATTCATCTACATCACTTTTCCTTTAGTTTATCATCATATTGTATAAGGGCTTTATTTATCTTCATAAATTAAACCTGTTAGCAGAGGATCTTCATAAAAGGCCAATAATTTGTCTGTCGCTTGTCTTTCTTGGGACAAGATTCTAAAGTACAATTCCACATGTTTGCTCGACAAGTTCGGATGTCTGTAAGCCGCCTTGACATGTACACTGCGTGGTTGATTGGCATTCAGAGCCCAATGGATATATATTATTCATGACGTGTCCATCAGTGCTGAAATCCACAGGCAGCATGCCCCGGATGAGGTGAGAAATGTAACAAGAACTTAAATATTAAAGGACATATTCCAAGAGACAAGTTTACATGAATTATTATATCATTGTCAAGACGTGCATGAAAATGTGGGGAAAAAAATCAATATTGTACATCACAGAAGTGGGAATGATACCAAAAATGTGTGGGTAAGGCATGAAATAATTTTAAGAAAATAGCACTCAATAAAGAGGTTTAGAAAATGTTTCTTTGTAACCTGTAAAAAAAGTAAAGTACCCCCGTCACGCCAAGTGGCGTATAGGGAATATGGTGTTAGAGACCATAAATTTTACAGACCTTCAGCACATGATTTTTTGGGGTAATGTGGTCGGTATTACGCCCATGCCGCTTTACTTTTCCAGAAAAAAATCTGGTACCCATTTAAGGCTGGGTGAACCCGGAAGCCGTCGGTTGGGATCGAACCCTACCCCTTGTCCTTTGTAGTCCAGTTCACTAACCACTGAGCTATCGCGGCTCCTCTTTGTAACCTGTGCTCCAATTTTATTTTAATTTTGTTTGTGGGGGGGGGGGTGTTAAAAGGGGAAAAATTAGTAGGGGTCTGTAGAGACGATAGTGGCAGGTCAAAGACAGTGTAATGAAGAGTTAAAGTGGCAGGTCAAAGACAGTGTGGTGAAAAGTTAAAGAGGCAGCTATTTAGTCGATAGGTCATCCACATTGTACAACGGACAAGTCCACAAGTTCTCACATCTCCTCTGAATATACTCGTCAACATTAGCGCCTAGCGACACCGGTGTTGTGTTGGTTTGTCAAGGCTCCTTTGGATTGCTCAGCGCTCCCGTCTGGATTCTCCCAACTTGGCGTGATATTCGTGCAGTCTGTTCATGGCTGTGGATTCATTGTAATTTCTTTAGTAATTTTTTTTTTCGTCCCGCGCCCCCGGGGGCATTTAGAATATCACAACTATCCATAGGCATTCCGCATTCAACATCAGCCAAACTGGAAAGTCTATAGCACGCTCATTACCTTTTGTGCCCGTGTGTCCTGGCTCGAAAATGAAGCAGACTGTTAGAATAGGTCTCCCCAGAGACTAACCACTACAGTCGAGCCCAGCCGGTTGCGATCTTTCTAAGCATGCTCATTGAGTAACTGAGGAAGCACTCACGTGTATAATAAGTCTTTGTCTCTGTAGGTCATGCTAATGCTTTAATGATAACCACAATTTCCATGGTGAAAGTGCTTATAGTCAATAAGAAAGCAACTACTGCCATTCTCCACAGTTCTACCTCCAACATAAGCCGTGAAAGTTCACGAGCTTCGTACGTACCGAATTACAGACCCGTCTTTATAAATTACAGCGGCACTCTCAGAAGAGTTTTCGATAATTTAGGGCTTGTACATCTGCCTCAACGGGAGAGGCTGATGTATACAGTATAGGTTAGTTTTGGGAGCTCCCTGCGAAGGATGTCACGGATCTAGCAAGCTGGTAAGATTTTGTTATTGCCCTAAAGGACTTGTCAATCATCAACTATGTTATCGATCCGTAGCCACGGGAAAGAAGAATATAATTAAAACATTTAATTCTGTTGGGGAAGACAGTCAAGGTTACTAAAGGTTATGTATATTCATTACTGAGGGTGAACGAAGCCATATCTCTACAGGAAATGGAACCTACCTCCAAATGATTAACAAATGACTAGTTAATCGCCTGTGCCAAACCCTTACATACAAGAACATCACCATTCATGAACATTTTATCAAAAGGCAAATGCTCCGTAGCACAGGCAGTTTAATAAAACGTGTCATTACAAAAGAGACATGTTTATAGTAAACTTTCTTTGTTTTGTGGAGGACTGAGTGGTCCAGAGGTCAGACGTCCTTCTCTGAACATGAAGGTGGTATGTTCGAATTCCGCGACAAGCGGTGGGAATTGTTCTTTCCTGATCTGTTTTTTTCTTTGTAACTTTACTT
Source organism: Megaustenia siamemsis (assembly GCA_032433765.1). Lineage (NCBI taxonomy): Eukaryota > Metazoa > Mollusca > Gastropoda > Stylommatophora > Ariophantidae > Megaustenia > Megaustenia siamemsis. The sequence continues at coordinate 77,035,185 of JAVIAB010000051.1, read as the reverse complement.
TTCAAACTTTACCTTTATAACTTTACCTTTCTAACTTTACCTTCCTGAGGTATCTGGACTTTGAGACCCGCTGCCTATCGCTCTTAGATAACGGTGAAAAACAAGAGGTCAGGAGTGCACTTTGTGCACGTTAAAGAATCCTTGGTAATTAAAGGTAAAAAAAAAAACAGTAGTCCAAAGTGATCGCTACCCGAGCAAGATGATCAACACATGATGCTGAAGACGGATATGCCGACCCGAAAGGCGCGCAGAGAGACTTTCTGTAAGCCAGCGACATATACGCCCATTTAACGCGTGAACACATTGGCAGCATAAGAAGAAAGCTCTTTTGTACTTAAAAACTGACTTTTATGTTGTGTGTGGGCAGCAGCAAGCCTTCTTCCCTTTTATAAGCGCGATAAAGGGAACATGTGCAATCTCTTCCAGTTTGCTTTGCCTCTCGCCTTAATCTAAGCGGCATTTATCTTCTGTCTTTTTCACCGTCTGTGACTTTCTTCAAACATTTTTGATACATTTCAATGAAGTGATTAAATGCATAAAGATATTGTCATTGTAGAATGCTAACTGATATATTCAGTTATATTCTGAGAGCGTCTAGACAGAGCATCGAAACACTAGGCCCCGTGAATATCAAGGAAGAAAGAGGGTGCGATGTATCGACACTTAACAGCAAATTTGAATTGGAATGAATACTTGTTGGGATGTTGCGGGGCGGCAATAGCTGTTCAGCAGTTTCGTGAAAATAAAACACAGATTATGGCAAGAGTGTGTTCTTGCTTATAAAGCTCTCTAGTGAAATAGTGAATGGAAAGAGGAGTGAAAAGAATATCGTCGAATACTAGACTGTGAAGAAGGTCTGCTTCGTGAACTAAAAGAGAACACGCTATCAACAATTTACAACATGTGGGACATATAATAGAAAATGCACAAAGTGTTTATGACAAGTATATAAAGTTACATTGATTAAAGCTTGTGTGATATTTATAACTAAATTACCACGGGTAGCAAATATAGTTAGAGCTCTGACGGTAGCAAATAGCGTTAGAGCTCTGAAGGCAACAAGTAGAGTTAGAGCTCTGAAGGTAGCAAATCTACAAGTCGTAAATAAAATAGTAGTTTTCCCTTTTTATTATTGTAATAATGAATAGCCAGTAGCGTAGTGGTTAGGACGCAGGTTTGACGATAAAGTGAAAGATGGTGCAGTCATAGCCTGATACTGTCAAGTCAATCCAACTAAAATGGAAACAAAAATATTATGACTCTGAGTTTGAAAAAGTAATAGTTGTAATAAAGAGTACTTCTGGCTTTATGTCATATGATGTAGCTTAACACGGCAAACCTCAGTTTCTTTCACAAGCGTAATAAACTATTATAAGTATATCTTCACGGGACATTACACTCATTCAGAAAAGATATTGCAGTAACTACTTGGTGTCTACTCTTGCTACTAATACAGGAGACCGGGTCCATTCCCAGACGTGAAGATTTTTTTTTCCTACAGATGTGGTTTCAGGGTTCACCCAGCCATGGGGGCTTCCGTAGCCTAGTTGGGAAACTACTCGACTGGGCTACCGACGTTCGGACAACCCGTGTTCGATTCCAACCGGAAGCAGTTAAGTTGTACTTATGGTTAGGAAAAAAAAATACCCCAGCGGTCGACCCAGCCGCTGGTAGAAATGGGTACTAGGGTAGTACTCTGGGAAGGTGAGGAATGCCGCCTCGCATTGTTAGTTTCGATGCTTGAAGCGACACTATCCAGAAGCCTCAGAATATTTATGCATAGACGGCCGAGCACATATGGGTGAAAAAACTCGCGTGCTAAGACGCCGCTTCAAGTCTCGTACTTTACCTTTACTTTTACCCAGTCTCTCAAAATGCATACAAGATATTTCTTTTCTGATGTAGTAAGCGGCCTGGCGTTGTGCCTACAACATGTCATAAAACGTGCTGTTGGATATTGGAAAGGTATGAACTTACACGCAATGTTTTCCCCATACGCCTAAAGGTGTTAAGGAATGTCATTTAACAAGTTGATGAAAGCAGCGATAAAAGATGAACACAAGGTATTTGACTGTTTAACATTTTTGTTTGAAAGAAAATTAGTACATGCATTACACAAATTAATTCATAAAAACTAAAACATACAATTTCAATTTTCAAACTTTGTTTCTTCTTCTTCCTTCCTTCCTCATTTGTCTTTCAGCGTCGATTGGAGATATAATTTGGGTCTTATACTCTTCTCTTCGCCTCTGCTGCTGTTATGCTTCCTTATGTTGCTAGTATTCCGTCGGTCCATATTCCGTCGATCCATCTTTTTCGTGGTCGGCCTTTGGGTCTGGTGTTCTCGCAACGTTTATTGAAGGCTCGATGTGTTGTGTTTTGATCTTTTTGCCTTATCACGTGGCCAGAAGATTGTATCTGTCGTTTCTTTATATATTCTGTAGCGGTGGTTATTCCTAGCGTTTTTCCTCAGTTCTTTGTTTGAAAAAAAAAAAAACGAAATGTAAACTTTTATTATCTTCAGCCCATGTATTTAGTTTGTATTAAATTGTTTGTGTTCTTAAAACTTTTTCCTCGCTGCATGTGTGTGTCCTCCTAATACGATGATTTAAAGAACCACACATATCTCAAGCGAGGGTAATGATATACCGTCATTATATCATGGCTATTATATATACCGTCATTGATATCATGGCTATTATATATACCGTCATTGATATCGTGACTATTATATATACCGTCATTGATATCGTGACTATTATATATACCGTCATTGAAATCGTGACTATTATATATACCGTCATTGATATCGTGGCTATTATATATACCGTCATTGATATCGTGGCTATTATATAGACCGTCATTGATATCGTGGCTATTATATATACCGTCATTGATATCGTGACTCTGTGTCATAATTGTGTGCATACAAATCTGTATGTAATGGTAAAGTATGAACACACAAAAATACGCTTGTGTTATTACTGTCTAGGTTAGGCTGGGAAAAAAATATTCGGAACTGCGGTAAAGCTGAAAATGGGGGATTTAAAAAAACAACAACTACACGTTTGGAAACATTAGATAAAGTCACGAGGATGAAAAACGACATACAATGATTCAACGTTTTAGCCTAAAGCTGGCCTTCTGCTGGACATAGACAGAGCATATAAACACTGACACCGACTAGAAAAAACGATATGTTCAAAAATTGAAATATAAGGCTATAAATAATGGTTTAAAATAATAATTTTTTTTTTTTACATTTTTCAATATGGAACACAATTCATCTGTCTACAGTCCGTTCATAAATTCATGAACACGTTTGCTTTCGATTTGCGTTAAAACTACCTGTTATATCGCAGTGATTTTTTTTTGCATGCTGCCTTAGAATATCCATGAGGGCAAAAACATTGCTATCCTTTATTCAACAGATACAACCGATTTTTTACATCAGCGAATTCATTTGATCTTTTAGGACTATTTCAAATAAGTTGATTCAAATTTTAGATTTAACAATAAATATGTTTATTTCCAGTTCAGATCTATTCAGAGGCGTATTTGCATAATACTTTTATAGATCCATTAATTATGTACATTGTCCGTTATATCTAATAGCAAACAATGCTCCAATTTGCTACAGTTAGTCTTGCTCTTCGGTTATCGCAAGACCCCAGGATGTCCTAACTGCTGCTCAAATTGAATGATGGTAAAGGAATTCTGATATGGAAATGTATTTGTTCCCACTGTACATACATTTCCAATTGCTCAACACACGCTTAATCATCACATGCTGTTATTCAGCCTGTCAACAAAATATGGTCTTCATCATTCCGAATCTAACGATTCCAAGAGGTTGATAATGGCTGGACAAATTGTAATCTGTCTCGTTGCCAGTACTCGTCTTCTATCAGAAGCACTTGTGAAGCACACTTCTTTCAGAACTGAATGTCTATACTTGAGAGGGATTCATGTGTCAGAACTTCACCATCACACATTTTAAACGTCCTGTTCTGCTCTGCAACTTGTTCTTTGACTTTAGCCAACACAAGTTTGATCGAATTATTAAGGTGCGTATGATATGCAGATATATGTATTTTTATTTCTGAGTGGTAGTCCTTACGGTCGATACTTTTTGATTGAAAAATAAGTCCAGCGTCATAGACAAGACGGTTGTGACTGTTTCCAGAATGAGTCAGTTATGATGCACTGGCCTTTGCTGCTGGGAATTGTTCTTTTGTGTTCACCCTCTATTTATTGCCATTCTTTATTATTTGGTGTGGTGAGCATTGACCCAGGATTCGTCCAAAAATAACATTATCATAGCCTTGACTCCTCCGCTCACGAACCTGCCTAAGGTATTTGCTTTCTGTCAACAATAAAATGTGCTTTTTCACAAATAATATTCCTGCCGCCTACAGTTTTCCTGAAAGTGAAGCTGGCGACTCGCACATTTTTCCATATAGTGCTTTTAGAATTGTCAATACTGCAGTCTGCATGCAATATTAACTTGAATTTCTTGAGAGCAACAAGTACATCTGTAGCTAACATTTTAAAAATCTTCCATCTTATGACATCTACGTCATAGTCGTCAATTTTCCTTTTCCTCCCTTGCTTGACATGAGTGCACTCTGAGTCTTGTTTAATCCAATGGGAAAATGATGAGTGAAATGATCCAGACCAAGCGCCAATTGCCTCCGTTTCTCTGACTCATGAATATATCAATATAAATGACACATCTTCGATTCCGTGTGGAAATGCTGGTATAGTAAAGCGGTAATCTTCTGCACATTTATAAATTTGCATTTCAAACTCGTTATGATGATATAAATGTTTTTGAAAGCTAACATTATATCAGAATAACTTAATAATAATAACAGAATACGCCTTTGACAGGAACGGCTGTTTCACATTATCACGTTACTGTTTATCGGTTTCAACTGAAAGTCGAATTGGTGCTCGGGGACAACCGGGAATTTGTATTTCTTTAGCCTGTTTTAATGTGAAAACAAAACTATTTTTGGAACAACACGAGTGAGTACCGTAGATCTGCTAAAGTTAGGCCCAATTAGGTGAGGTCAACTTTAATATAACCTAATGAAGAAACTGTGCAAACTTGGTCAAATGTCAAAGAGCAAAAAAAAATATATTAATACAATGTCATTGATATTCTAAGGCTGCATACAACCAATAACTGCGATATAACAGGTAGTCTTCAAGCAGATCGAAAGTAAACGTGTTCATGAATGTATGAACGGACTATAGTCCAGCTCTCCGTGCAAGATATATTTTTATTTTGGACACCTGGTTTAATATTCATACTTGTGTGACTGACCCATGCATGTATGTGCTATAATGTACACTGATGAAAAAAATCATGTTATAATGTAAATCCTATTTTCTTATTTCATTTTCCTCATCAACGTTATCTATATTTATTTAGTTTTAAAAATGTTTTTGGAATGGGGATTAATTTACATTTTGAAGAACGCGAATGGCGTTTGTGCAAGCGAGCTAGGTCTGTTGATGTCGACCGTATTAGAAAAATCAAGCCAATAAAATATTGTAACTATTCATACATTTATAGAGAATATAACAGTAATAAATTATGCATATTTAAATGTTTCCTTCATCCCATTCCCCCCCCCCCAAAAAAAAAAAAAAAAACCTTCCTTCTCACCGTATACTTTAAGACACCATCATCATCATCATGTACCCTGCCGGTTGGCGTAGGCGATCATGTCCCTCCACAATCTTCTTTCTACAGTGCATTGTATCAGTTCTGTTGTTGACTGTTTTCCATGACATGACATCAAGCTATCCAGTATTTTCTCTCCTTGTCGTCCGCGATCTCTCTTTCCTTTTATTTTGCCAGTTGTAACCAAGTATTCCAACTTTCCTCTTCTCATGATGTGCCCGAAAACTGTTGATTGCTTCTTTAAGACACCACCATTCCGATAAAAGAAATATAGTTCAAGATTACTAACATCCTCGAAATGTGTCCTGAATTGCTATTGGTAATGATCGTGTTCGGTGTGTGTGTAAGTGTATGTGTGTGTGAGTGTTTTAATCAGCATTTTATGTTATTTAATAATAATTGTTAATGTTATTTGATGAGCGCAGAATAAAATGATGGAAATGGCAGGACAAAATCACTAATAAAGAATTGTGGAACAATACTAGTTAAATAATGTTAAATAAAGTTAAATGTAAGAGACACAACGAAGACGATGGCACTTGATAGGACGCACAGTGTGAAACCCAACTGAGAGTATTTTTTGGCCCTTTTTTTCGAATACCCAAGGAAAAAGACAAAGAGAAGACCAAAATATTCTTGGAGAATACAGATGGAAGCAGAGATGAAGAAGGTGGAGAAGACATGGAATGATATTAAAGACTGGCAAGAAACAGAACGGCTTTGAAAGTATTTGTTGAAGACCTTTGCTCTACAAGGATTTGAAAGGTAGAAGAAGATTATAAACATTTTGTCCTGCTTTTTACGTGCATGTATTCCGTCTGGCCATGTATTGTTCAATGTACCTTTTAATGTAAAGTAAAACGATCACAATTATGCAGCATACAAATAAATGGGACAAACCTGAAACGAGTGCGGAGCGTCAAATACTTGGGCACAATAATGTCTGAAGGAAGATGCACCGCAGAAATAAAAAAAACAGAATAGCACTGGCACAGACCAAAATACCATTCAGAACGTAAAAAGCACTATGCGCAACAAGTCTATGTCAATAGATATGAGAAAGAGAGTTCATTGGTTCTATATGGAGCTGATTATGACCTATGAAAGTGAATCATGGACAGTAGACAAACAAATCAAATGACGATTATAAGTCACAGAGATGTGATTTCTTAGAAAAATGTTGAGAATTCCCTGGACATCTAAAAAGACCAACGAGAAAATTCTCAGAGGGGCCAAAACAAAAAGGGAGCTCATAAAACATGAGAAAGAAACAATCGACACTTTTCGGACACATCTTGAAAAGAGGAAAGTTGGAATACTTGGTTACAACTGGCAAAATACAGGGAAAGAGAGATCGCGGACGACAAAGACAGAAAATACTAGATTGATTTGTGTCATGGCATGGTAAATAGCCAACAACAGAGTTGATGGAAAGTACTGTGGATAGCCATTATGGGAGGACATCATCGTTTTCGCCAACCGGCATGGCACATGATGGTAAAAAGTATTGAAATAAAGTATCAAATTATCATGTTCTGCTTTTTTATCAGGTAATTTGCGTTTCTTTTGTTTATTTTTATTTAAAATTTACCATCTTTTATTTTCCTTTTTTTTTTTGGGGGGGGGGGGAAGAAAGGACTTTAGCTCAGTGTAACCTCCCTAAATCATCAGTGTTAAGCCCACGGGCCGGACATGTAACTCCCTAAATCATCAGTGTTAAGCCCACGGGCCGGACATGTAACCTCCCTAAATCATCAGTGTTAAGCCCACGGGCCGGACATGTTTATCCCAGAAATATATATTTTTATATAATCAGAACATATGTGACCAAAGTAAAGACCAGCAGTACAAAACTGCTGAACAGGTGACACCGCTAGGAAAAGCATATAGTGGTAACAGACGGACAATCTAGCTAGAAATAAAAAAAATAAATAAATAACTTAGATAATTTTTCAGAAATGTCATAAGGAATACCTTGCAAAATAGACACCAGAGGAAAGTGGAAGGGAGTGTATAACAGGAACAGTCTGTAGAGTGGAGGGTAAATATGTATTGTGAGCTGTGGATGATGCACGCGGCTCGAGCAGGATGGAAGTATTCACGACAATAGCCAGTAGTGTGTTAATCACTTAGTTGTGTAGGTCTAAACCAGGAATGAGAAGAATGGTTTTTGTTTATTTAAAGAGTTACAGTTATGAAGTCCCATGCAGTCATCTTAAAGAAGATCTGTTTGGGAGGTCGCTAGCGAAGTTATGACGCGCTGGCTTTGGCGATTCGAGCCGATTTGTAAACGAGGGTTTAAACGCTATCAATTCCACTCAATCAATAAAGAAATGGATACTTGATACACTGAGTTGGGGAAATAATAGTAACAGTGAAGTAGAGCACTGGGCACCTCACTTCGAAATCTATGCCCTAGTATGTCTGGAATTGTTATTTCACTCGCATCTCCCCAGTGAACTTTGCCGAGCACATGCCTACCTTCGAGTCAATGCAGACCCACATCATCCGCTGTACAGGGAATTTATGGCTACAAAATGCAGGAGGTTAAAAGAGAAAAATCATTGATGGGGCAGGCTATGAATATTGTTCTGCAGGTGTGTTCAATCGAGTACATAGAACCCTGGGAAAATGGGAACGAGTGACGTCAGAGTGTTGTACGTCTCTTCTCGTCCTCATCACACTAGATAGAGAATGTAGACAACAAAAGATATTGATCGTTGAGGTAGAAGTGCAGGCCTTGGTTTTCAAGAACGCTTCTGATATGGACGCAGTTATTTATACAGGTGGGTCTGTTATTCGGCACGTACGGAGCTCATGGGCTTTCATGGCTCATGTTAGTGGTATAACTGTGAAGGAAGACAGTGGATTTTCGCATTGACAAGTAGTTTCACCATGGAAATTGTAGCGATTAAAAAAAAAAACATTGGCATGGCTTGAGACGCAGCCTTATACACATGTGTGTTTCCTCAGTGACTCAATGAGTATGCTCAGAAAGATAACTAGAACTGACTCTGCTCGGCGGCAGGGATTAGAGTCTCTGCGGAGGTCAATTCTTAAACGTGCCTGCTGCGTTTGTTTGTGCCAATGCTCGCGGGTGTAAGAAGTAATGGACGCGCTGACAGACTTGCAGTTTTGGTTGATGCTGTGTGCGGAAGGGCAATGGACCACCAGGAGTTCTGAATGCTCTCAGGGACGCTTGACGAAAGAACGACTACAAAAATTACCCCGAATCCACAGCCATGAACAGATTCATGAATTTCATGTCAAGGTTGAAGTTGCTAGACAAGAGCACTACGCAGGAGGATTTACCAATCGATTATGCCCTGATAGTTGTTACAGTCAGTAAGACACACATTGACAAGCTGGAGAAAATACAGAATGAAGCTATGCGCATTATCTTGGGGTGTACGAGGGACACTCCCTGTGTAGCAATGAGGTATCTTCTCGACTTTCCAACCATGGATGACAGGATCAAGATCTGGAGGGCACGAGCATACCTGAAGATTAGTACAGATACAGAGCATCCTTTGCGTCATGAGCTCGAAACAGGGAAGAGTGTCAGGCTAAAAAGAGGCAAACCATGGATGGGCCGAGCAGAAGATGTCATCAAACAGGTCTGTGGGCTTATCAACGCTGGCGAGGAGTATATACCGGTGCCTACGTCATTCAAGGGGACATTCTCGTGTTTTGCCACACTCGACAGGAAATATAGGGAACAGAACTCAGCCGTGGTCAATGCGGAGGTCAACGGTCTCATCTGGGATAACATCCACGAGAAAGATGTAGTCATCTTCTATAGAGATGGATCTGTAATACGACACCAAAGAAGTGCATGGACATTTACAGCACGCTCGGCAGGCAGAATAGTCAAGGAAGACAGTGGTGCACCGTTATGACCACGAGTAGCATGACGATGGAGGTGATGGAAGTGACCAAGGCATTCATCTGGTTAGAGTCACAATCCTACACCCATGCCTGTTTACTGAGTGATTCGATGAGCATAATACGAAAAGTGAAGGCGGAATCTGTAATGAGGCAAAGGTTAGAGCCATTGCAGAAGTCAAAAATGCTTTAGGTCACCTTTGTCTACGTCCCAGGACATGCTGGAGTACGGGGAAATGAAAGGGCGGACAGGTTGGCTAGCTGCGCTATTGTTGAGGACGGTCACCCAATGGATCGGGCGGACATCATCAATGCCCTTCGAGATGTTGGAAGGATACAGGACTTCGATAACCATGAGTCCACGTCACTCCTTCGGATGAAAGAAATGGGAGTTAAGATGGTCACAGCCACAAACGAGAAACTTAGTAGGCGTGTAAGAAGACTAATCAACTAACAGAGAACTGGAGTCGTCAGTCGCTGGGCTCTTCGAGACTTGCTGAGGAGGGGATCTGAGCACCTATGGACATGTTCGGAGTGCAATGATGGTGACCCGCTAATAACTCAATAACTACGCTTGAATCCAAAGAAGACTTATGAACCAACACAACACCGGTGTCGTTATTCGCTACACGTTGATGGATATACTTCAATGGAGATTTGAGCATTTATGCACTTGTCCAGTGTGCAATGAGGATGTTCTGTAGATTAAACTAAACTAAACTCCTCAATGACGTGAATATGTCACGGGTTGTTTTTTTTTGTGTGGAGGGGAGGGGGCTTTAACAGTATTTTAGATTGTGCCTGGTGTTTTCTGTGGGACCGGTGAATAAAGTCCGCATGCTCAGTACATTCGCCACATGGTGTTAACAATTGTTGACCATACAGTGATTCGAAGCGGCGATCGTTTTATTTGGAGTCTATAAAAGACACACTCTATGCCACTCATGTTCTTGAAACCCTCCTCTTGGGCATCGACGTGGACACGTTCTCGTTTATCATTTGTCTTCTTTGCTGTCTCGTTTTATTTTCTCCAGGTACAGTTAGCTTTTGTGATCTCAGTTTAAAGATTCGTCTTCGTGTGTTTCTAGCTTCTCTCGCTTTTTTTTTCTTCCCTTGGAGGTTCCAAGTGAGAGTCTATAGTTAGCTTTGAAAATGTGTATCATATTCATCCCGACTTTTCTTTCTTTCTTTCTTTCTTTCTTTCTTTCTTTCTTTCTTTATTTCTTTCTTTCTTTCTTTCTTTCTTTCTTTCTTTCTTTCTTTCTTTCTTTCTTTCTTTCTTTCTTTCTTTCTTTCTTTCTTTCTTTCTTTCTTCTTCCTCCCTCCCTTCCCTCCCTTCCTTCTCTTCCTTCCTTCCTTCCTTCTTTCTTTCTTTCTTTCTTTTTTTATTTATTTTTCCCGCCATTTTAGTTAGGTCTTTATTCATCATTTCTAAATGTATTTGCCCATGTGTCTGAAGTGTTCTCCTTATATATTGAGACTGCACTAAATTAATAAGTAAAAAAAAAATAAAATAACACTATAATTCATGAAATAATCAAATGCTCCTATCTCAAGCATCACGTGTTGAAGTTAACATTAACACGACCCCATAGTTGATGGTGTATATAGAAAGAGCAGACTGCACACCGTTGACCTAGCTACATAACATTTTTACATCTTCGAAGTTGCTATTGCAAACTTTCTAAATGATACAAGTACTCTTGCCTGCGCTAGACAAGCCTGGGCACTATGCTGAGGTGTCTTAATTTTTACGAGCAGGAAAGAGATTGGAGTACTAATGAAATACTAATGAAATACTAATGAAATACTAATGAAGTACTAATGAAGTACTAATGAAATACTAATGAAGTACTAATGAAGTACTAATGAAATACTAATGAAGTACTAATGAAGTACTAATGAAATACTAATGAAGTACTAATGAAGTACTAATGAAATACTAATGAAGTACTAATGAAGTACTAATGAAGTACTAATGAAGTACTAATGAAATACTAATTAGCACTGTCTGGGTAAAATAATGATCGGCGCTGAATATAAAAATAAACAGGACAAATCTGAAATAAGTGCAACGCGTCAAATAATACTTGGGCGCAATAATAACACCAGATGGAAGATGCACCACAGAAATAAAAAGAAGAATAGTTCAGGCCAAAATAGCATTTCAGAAATTGGAAAACGTCTTATGCAAGTCTGTGTCAATATAAGTGAGAAAGAGAGTTCTTCGGTGATATATAGAACCAATTCTGACCTATGGAAGCGAATCATGGACAATAAACAAACGAATGAAAAGACGATTAGAGGCCACAGAGATGGGATTTCTCAGAAGAATATTGAGAGTTCCCTGGACAGCTAAAAGACCACTGAGGACATTCTCAATGAGGCCAATACAAAAAGAGAGTTCCTTAAAAACATCAGAAGGAAATAATCAACATTTCTCGAGCACATCTTGAGAAGAGGAAGTTAGAATACTTGGTTACAACTGGAAAAAATACAAGGAAAGAGATCGCGGCTGACAAAGAGAGAAAATACTAGATAGCTTGGTGTCATGGCCTGTTAAACAGTCAACGACAGAATTGATACGATGCACGATGGATAGAAGATTGTGGAGGACATGATCGCCTACGCCAATCGGTATGACACATGATGATGATGATTTTTCATGTTCGGCCTTTTGGTTTGGTGTTCTCCTAGCGTTTGTTAAAGGCTCGGTATGCCTTATTTTGAACTTTCTGTTTTATCACATGACCAAATACTTTTTATCTGCTGTTTCTTTATGTCTTCAATGGCGGAAATTAGTCCTAGCCTTTTTCTTCGTTCTTTCCCTTCATTATACAATAGTAAATATAACATTGTAAATGTCACTTATAGCCTGCTACATAGTAATAACTCATTAACAATAATTGTAACCCGCATCGTCCAATTTTGTATGTATTTATCTGTATTAAACGTATTGAACTATATTAAACGTATTGAACTGTATTAAATGTATTTAACTGTATTAAATGTATTTAACTGTATTGATATGTATTTAACTGCATTAAATTATTTAACTGTATTTAATTGTATTAAATGTATTTAACTATTAAATGTACTCCACCTATTTATTTTATTATCCATGATTCACATGCATAATTAAGTCACCTGCCGCCTTGTTCTTTCTTTTAGTGACTGGACTACTATAAATGTGAGAGCTACTCCAAAAGAAATTAAAAGAAAATAAAACAAGCAAGAATTACGTAACAAGCTACATATTCAGAAGATAGCGGAAGTGCATCAGTCATGTACACAGAATGAATGAAAGAAGACTGCCTCGCAAGGCCTTCGTGTGAACACCTGGTGACATAAGAAAAAAAGGAAGACCAAAATAAACCTCAGAAGAATAAGTAAGAGTAATTATGGGTCAAAGAACAAGACAAGATCTGCAGGACATGGGAGTGAGTCGTCAAACTCATGGGAGAGATGATTTCTGCCCTAGGTGCTGCCTAATGACCAGAGAGGACCTTACTAATTGACTTTTTTATGGAAGAACTAATGTTCGTGTTATGTCCAAGTGCTGCATTAAAATATGTTGTACAGAGCCCGTGGACTGTGCTGATGTACCCATGCCATGTATACTAGTATTCCGATTGTTTATGATGAATGATGATATCGTATGACATGGAACAGACGATTGTGTTTACTTTCTGTACGGTTTCGCCTTATGTCTTTTGGCGTGTCCTAAGAATGCTATGATTTGGACTACAAATACCTTTCTTTGTTTGGGAGATGAGATAGTAGTTCGGATGTTTCCACTGGCACGGGCGCTTGAGCAATTATGAATTTTAATTCGTTTGCAATGATACCGGGGCCTTCCATAACCATGACCATAATCCATGGTTATTTTGGGCTGGAGATAACACTGTGAATTTAATGATGATTGTTCTATTTTCAAGAATGAAAACGTATTGAATGTATGTGTAGTGTGATGGGTTGTTGCACTGTTTTGCTACCTGTTGATCGTTCCTTCTTTCATGTTAACAATACTGACAAATTGTAGTAGTTGCAGCGCGCTGGCTCGGTCGTAGAATGTACATATTTTCGACTCCAGCTTGATCCTCTAAAGTCGACCCAACTGAAAAAAAAGAGGGATGGATATTCAGTGAGTTGGGGAAGGTAATCACAGCGAGTAAGAGCACCGGCCGCACGCCTTTGAAGACTGTAGCCTAGTATTTCAAGTGTCAAGTACCGTGCCAGTTGGCATAGGTGATCGCGACTCTCCTCAACTTTCTATCTTTACTTTGTTCATCATTTCTGTTTGTGGTCTATGGCAATGAAACTTACTTCACTGCCTTACATTGCTGTTAAAGTTACGTTGTGGGATATTCTTTACTGTTTGGGTACACATGAGTTAATTATTATATGCTACTGTACACTTAAGTTAATTAATGTATTTTGGTGTATATTTAAGATAATTTACTGTAAAAATGTATAAATATATTTTACTGTATTTATACGTTAATTATCGTATTTTAGTGTATATTTAAGTTAGTTGTTGTTTTTTAGTGTACCCATAGGTTAATTGTTTTATTTGTGTGTACCCATAAGTTAATTGTTTTATTTGTGTGTACACATAAGTTAATTGTTTTATTTTTGTGTACTTCTTCTTTTACCTTTTAGCTCCTGGTGGAGCATAGGTCTTCAACAAACACTTTCCAAGTCGTTCTGTTTTTTGCCATTCTTTTAAGATCATTCCATGTCTTCCCCATTATCTTCATCTCTGCTTCTATCTGTCTTCTCCAAGAATTCCTTGGTCTTCCTCTTTGTCTTTTCCCCTGGGGATTCCAAAAAAGGGCCTGTTGTGTAATACTCTCAGTTGGTTTCCGTAGTGTGTGTCCTATCCATCGCCATCGTCTTCGCTGTATCTCTTTATCCACTGGTATTTGACCGGTACATTTCCATAATTCCACGTTAGTGACTTTGTCCTGCCATTTCCATCCCTTTATTCTGCGCAAGCATCCATTAATGAAAGTCTGTACTTTCGTGATTGTCAATTTTGTCATTCTCCATGTTTCACAGCCATATAATAGGACCGACTTAACATTTGAGTTGAAAATTTTTATTTTTGTATTTAGCCTAATTTCTTTGGATTTCCATATGTTTCCCAGTGCAATGAAAGCTCCTCTTGCTTTTGATATCCTTATTTTGGTATCATTTTCTGTTCCTCCCTCTTTATCTATATTACTGCCCAGATATATATAAGATTGTACGTCTAGTAGAGGTATTTCTCCTAGTTTTATATGGTTATTGCCAACTGCATTAATTCTCATAATATTGGTCTTATCTCTATTAATCTTTAGTCCTAGCTGTTGTGATCTCTCATCTAATATACTCATTTTATCCTGCATCTGTTGATGGCTGTGTGATAGGAGAGCTATGTCATCAGCAAAGTCTAAATCATCAAGTTGTTTGGTCAGTGACCACTGGATCCCATTTCTGTTGTTTTGAGTTATTTTCATAATCCAATCTATGGCCAGTAGAAAGAGAAATGGAGACAGGAGGCATCCTTGCCTTACTCCTGTTCTTATTTCAAATGCCTCTGTAAGCTGTCCTTCATGCACCACACTACATTTTGTTCCTTCATACATTGTTTTTATCAGGTTAATAAACTTTATGGGGATTCCGTAATGACTCAGCAACTTCCAAAGCATTCTTCTGTCTAAACTATCAAATGCCTTTTCGTAATCTATGAATCCAATATATAGTGGGGATTTTAGTTCTAAACTTTGTTCAACTATTATACGTAGGGTAGTTATTTGATCAGCACATGATCTGTTCTTCCTAAAACCTGCTTGTTCATCTCTCAAGTGTTTCTCTATAGCCTCTTTTAGTCTCTCCAGAATGATTCTGCCTAATATTTTTCCTGGCACTGATAGTAGCATAATTCCCCTATAATTTGTGCACTCCTGTAAACTTCCTTTCTTTGGTAGTTTGATCATATAACCTTCTCTCCAGTCTTTAGGTATTTCTTCCCTCTCCCAAATTTTATCCAATAGATCCTGTAACATCTTGGTAGAGGTGTTAATATCTGCTTTGATGGCTTCCGAAGGAATTTCATCTGGTCCTGTGGCTTTACCATCTTTTAATAATTTGATGGCTTTCATTATTTCTTCTTTGCTTGGTTTTCCGCAGTTAACGTGTAACTCTTCTTCTGCTGGTAGTATATCTGGAGGATTATTTGAGCCGGGTCTGTTCAAAAGTTCTTCAAAGTGTTCTTTCCATCTCTCCATTTGTTCCCTTATATTACTAAGCAGATTTCCTTTCTTGTCTTTGATAAAGGCGTTGATCTGTTTGTATTTTCCACCTAATTTCTTTGTGCTGTTGTACAGTTCTTTCATATTCCCTTTATTTGCTGCTTCTTCTGCCTCTTTAGCTAGTTCATCTATATATTTCCTCTTATCCCTTTTAATGCATCTTCTCACTTCTTTGTTCACCTCTGTGTAAGCTTCCTGTGTCTTGGCTTTATTACTTCTTGTTTTGCTTTTATTTATGTCTGCTTTCTTGTTCTTTCTTTCTTTAATTTTATCCAGAGTCTCTGCTGTCATCCATGCCTTATTCTGGCGTTCTCTTTTCCCCAGTGTTTCTTCGCATGTCTCTTTCCATATATTTTTTACCTGTTTCCAATGATCTTCTATATTTATTGTATTTTCTAGTTGTTGGAGGACTTGGTATTTGTTTGATATTGTGACTGCGAATTTATCTTTAATTCCTTGTTCTTTAAGAAACCCTACATTGAAATACTTTCTACCCTTATTCGTTGTATTATACCTTTTTAATTTAATTTTAAGTTTGGCTAACAGAAGATGATGATCAGAAGCTATATCTGCCCCTCTATATACTTTTACATCCTGTAAGGATGACTTAAACTTATTATTAATACATATGTGATCAATTTGATTTTCCGTTCTATGATCTGGTGACACCCATGTAGCTTTGTGTATTCTTTTATGTTGGAATATTGTTCCTCCTAGGCTCATTTGATTAAGGGCGCAGAAATTCACAAATATCTCTCCATTCTCGTTTATATCTCCAAGTCCATGTTTTCCCATAATCTCTTCGAAGCCTCTGTTGTCTGATCCTACCTTAGCATTTAGGTCTCCCATCAAGATTATAATATCCTTGGCTCGTCTTGCATCCATCTGCCATTGTAGCTGTTTATAAAAATCATCTTTAACTGAGTCATCTTTATCGTTGGTTGGTGCATAGCATTGTATAATGTGTAATTTTATTTTGTTTTTGGTTGTTCTAAATGTTGCTCTCACCAGTCTTGGTCCCACTGCCTCCCATTCTATTAGTGTCTTCTGTGCATTTTTTGATAGCATTATAGCTACCCCTTCGCTATGTTGTGCTCCTGGTTCCTGGTGTCCTGATGATAAAATCATCTCCCTGTATTCAATTTTATTCTCTCTGCTCCCAGCCATCTTGTTTCACACATTCCCAGAATATCTATCCTATAGTTGGTCATTTCTGCTGCCACTTGTGCCGCTTTTCCCTGTTCGTTAAGGGTACGAACATTCCAGGTGCCAATTCTGGATGATTTCCTGGTAGACAAAGGGTGAGTCGGCAACCCGGACTCCTTATGGCTTTCTCCGGATTGCGTCATACGTCTCTTAGACAGAGAGCCCTTCTCTTTCCTGGTTGACGGATTAACTTTATCTTTCTTTGACTTGTTCATGTTTGTGAAGTTTTTTCGGCTTACTTTTTTACAGTATGGGATAATTTTTGTGTACACATAAGTTAATTGTTTTATTTTAGTGTACACATAAGTTAATTGTTTTATTTTAGTGTACACATAAGTTAATTGTTGTATTTTTGTGTACACATAAGTTAATTGTTTTATTTTTGTGTACACATTAGTTAATTGTTTTATTTTAGTGTATCCATAAGTTAATTGTTATATTTTAGTTTACACATAAGTTAATTGTTATATTTTTGTGTACACATAAGTTAATTGTGTCATTTTACAGCACAAGATCAATATTTCAGCGATATTTTTGGTCCAACCTTTATTACAGGATCGTCTCGACACCTGCTTTCTCTGGTCAACTGTACCCCGAGGGCAGTGGAGCAGTTCCCCAGAGATGTCTTCACGCAGAAACAACGTGCCCAGGGAGCTCTTATAATTCACGTGCTAGTGGTGGCCTACATGTTCCTGGCGCTGTCCATCGTGTGCGACAGCTACTTTGTCCCGGCGCTGGAGGTCCTTTGTGAACGTGAGTGAATCTGTGTTGTTAGTATCTTTAATGTTAACATACAATATATGAGCCTCATTGGCTGAGTGGTTAGTGTGCTAGCTTCCTTCCAAGAAGAGTCCGAGTTCGTTTCTCAGAAGTCTTTTTAATAACCGACAAGGCTCCTGAGTTCACCCTACCTTGAAGAAATGGCTATCAGAGATTCTTCTATCAAGTATAGGCGGCCTGGCGTGATATCGGCCACATATGCCAATAATGTGCCGTGGTCAAGGAAAGATATGGTTACTAACACCATATTCCCCATACGCCTATCAAGGCGTTGATGGAAACTTTACTTTTATCATACAGTGTGGAGTTTATTATGGTCTCATTGATTCTCTAATTTCTTATGGCAGGAAATTAACATTTTTTCCAACGTTTGATGTATTAGACGTACACGTTCTTTGTTCATAAATATTTTTTCCTCTTCTTCTATCCTTCCTCATTTGTCGTTCAGTATCGAAGGGAGATGTCAATTTTGCGGTCTTTTGCTCTTCTGTTGGCCTCTCTTGCTGTTGTGTTTCCTAGTGTTTCAAATAATCCACCAATCCATCATTTTCGTGGTCGGCCCTTGGGTCTGGCGTTCTCGTAATGTTTGATAAATAACCAATTAAATTTAAACCAAGAAAAAAAAACGGCGCCATTATGAATGTGAACCATACACGAAGTCAGGTACCCATTGTCACAGCTGTCACTTATGACGGTTATGTAGTACTACTGTGTGTTTTTCAGTTGGTCATCGCATTGGTATTAGGACAAACAAGCTACCACTACGCACCTACCACAAGCATTGATCCATTTGCAGGAAACGATGACGATCGAGACGGGTGGGAAGTCTTTTAACAGAAATAAAAGTGTATCGTTTACTGCACTGATCCTATTTTATAGTGCCCGCTTGGGGGTGTTCTGTGGCTGCTGGAGAATAAAGGCCGTACACCTTAGTGTAGTCGATCCAAGAGATTTTAAATTAACCCTTAACACCTTTCGCCCAAAAGAAAAACGAAAGCTTTTAACCTACCGTGAATCAATCCTATTGTATTTTAGTGTACACATAAGTTAATTATTGTATTTTAGTGTACACATAAGTTAATTATTGTATTTTAGTGTACACATAAGTTAATTATTGTATTTTAGTGTACACTCAAGTTAATTGTTGTATTTTAGTGTACAATTATGTTAATTTATTGTATTTTTGTGCACGCGTAAGTTAATTATTTTATTTTTATCATTATCATTGAGTACCGTCTCCGCATCGAGGTTTGGCTACCAAGGAGCGCCAAACTTGCTTTGATGGTGCAGGTTGTCACAAGCCGACTTGTCCATGTTTTTATGTTACTCGTCCATATTTATCTTGGTCTTCCCCTGCCTCTTTTACCTTGCATTTTCCCTTCCAAGATTACGTTTAACATGTCCCAAGAATCTCATGCCTTGTTTGAATTGTGGTTAGTAGTTCTCCTTTCATTTTTGTGTGTTTTTGTTTTAAAACTTTATCGTTTATTTTCTTTTCTTTCCATCCAATTCTTCCTATTCTTCTATAAATCCACATTTCAAAGGGGTCAATTTTCTGTTCTCTTTTCTTGCCTAATAGCCTTGTTTCTATACCTTACAGTAGTGTTGAGAAGAAATAACATTTTGCTATTCTTAGTTTTAACCCTGGTGTTATTTGTTTTGATGTTACTATATTTTTCATAGCATTTAAATTACGGTTTGCCATTCACATTCTTTTATTTATTTCAGTTTTACATTTTCCATCACTGGTTATAGTATGTCCAAGATAGTTGTAGTTCTGAACTGTCTCCAGATGTATTCCTTCAACTGTGATATTTATTTCTAGGTCTTGAGAATTTTCTTTGTTTATGATCATAGTTGTAGTCTTTTTGACATTAATACCTATTCCATATTGTTTGCTTGTCATGTTTATTTCATTAAAGAATTGTAGATGTTTATGATTTTCTGCTAGTAGT
Source organism: Megaustenia siamemsis (assembly GCA_032433765.1). Classification (NCBI taxonomy): domain Eukaryota; kingdom Metazoa; phylum Mollusca; class Gastropoda; order Stylommatophora; family Ariophantidae; genus Megaustenia; species Megaustenia siamemsis. The sequence continues at coordinate 77,015,368 of JAVIAB010000051.1, read as the reverse complement.
ACAGTATCATCAGCATATCTCGGGTTATTGATTATCTTTCCATTAACGTTTAGGCCTGGCATCTCTGTGATGTTTTTAAAGATTTGCTCTGTGTATAAACTGAACAAGTTTGAAGATAGGATGCATCCCTATCTTACTCCTCTTTTTTTATATCTATAGGTGTAGATTTCTCTTTGTTATATTTTATTATTGATGTTTGCTCCCAGTATAAATTACATACTAGTCATATGTGTGTGTCATCTAGATGTATATCTTTTCTATCTATTGACCTTTCGAGCCGTAACCGGCCCATAGGGCGTAGACCAAGATACACCTTCTCCTATATGAATTTTTGTTCTAGCAGTTTTCTTTTAAAGATATTTTATCAAATCTCGCCATCTGTCTCTGTTCTGTGCAAGCAGTTCTATCTCATTGAGGGAGCCGATTCCTGCTGCTCTTGCCTCTCTCATCAATGTTCTTCTCAGTGTCTCCCTGGGTCTTCCTCTTTTTCTTTTACCTGTTGTTTCCCATATGAGGGCTTGCTTTGCTATTCGATTATTATATCTTTTAGGCAGTCATTAAGTTGTATGTGGTATATTCTATCAAAAGCTTTGATGTAGCAGGCATATATTTGTTTGTTTACTTCTGTGTGCTTTTTTTTCAGATTAATTTCTGGCAATGTTCTTCTCAGTGTCTCCCTGGGTCTTCCTCTTTTTCTTTTACCTGTTGTTTCCCATATGAGGGCTTGCTTTGCTATTCGATTATTATATCTTTTAGGCAGTCATTAAGTTGTATGTGGTATATTCTATCAAAAGCTTTGATGTAGCAGGCATATATTTGTTTGTTTACTTCTGTGTGCTTTTTTTTCAGATTAATTTCTGGAAATATGGCTTCTTTTGCCCCACTGCTTTTCCTAAATCCAAATTGCTGTTCTTCTAATTTCATATAGATTTTATTCTGAATCTTCACTTCTATAACTTTTAGCAAGATTTAAATTACATGGCCCATTAGGCTTATTGTTCTAAAATCACTGCTTTCAACTGCGCCATTTTTATTTTTAGGCAATGCAATGAAAATTGATGTTTTTAGTTCATTCGGTATATGTCCTGCATGGTATATGTCGTTGCAAATGTCTGTGATCACTTCAATGTCAAAATCGTCTAGTGCCTTTATCATCTATATGCGTATGTTGCCATTGTATTTTAGTACACACGTAAGTTAATTATTGTGTTTTAGTGTGCACATAAGTTAATTATTTTAGTGTCGATATTACTGCGATATTTTTGTTTCTATTGAAGAACGATATGTTTATTTTTATATTCTACCTCCAGTGGAGAGACAGTTATGTATAATTCAGGCAGCGAGCAAAACGTATCAGGCATCTTTCTCTTCCGGGCATTAATATTTCTCAAACAATTGTTACAAACTTAGATGTGTCTTTCTTAATCCTTTCCATTATTTTGTTTTAAAAACAAGTTATCTGCTATTTTATGATTTTAACAAGTTGTCAGTGCTTCTTATTATTCTTTTGCTTATTATCATATCACTACTCATTTGCACGTTTACCTATCACTCTTTCGCTCATTATTTTATCATGATTCTTGCTCAGCTTATCATTGCTCTAAAGATCTAAATCCTATCATTACTCTTTCGTTCAATTTTTTATCTTTAGTTTCACCCATTTTTCTTATAATTAATTTCTCTTTCGCTCATTATATTATCATTACTCGTTTGCATATTATCCTATCATCATATTATCCTTATAATTAATTTCTCTTTCGCTCATTATATTATCATTACTCGTTTGCATATTACCCTATCATTGTTGTTTTGCTTACTATCCTATCATTACTCGTTTGCATAATATCGTATCATTACTCTTTTGCTTATTATCTTATCATTAATTTTTCGTTCAATATCCTATCATTACTTTTTAGCTCGTTATCATATTTTGTTACATTATGTTTTGCACCAAGTGAGTGCATCCATCACCATCATCATCATGTACCATATCGGTTGGCGTATGTGATCATGTCTTTCCACAATCTTCTATCCTATGAGTTTTTTTTTATTCATAAACAACTTATGTGTTTAGTACTACATAACCGTCTAAAAATCATATATTTGGTCACTAACACGATATTCCCTATACGCCATTTGGCGTGACGGGGGGTATTTTACTTTTTTTTTTTTTTTTTTTTGCTAAATAACCGGCATAAGTGACAGCTGTGACAATGGGTACCTGACTTCTTGTATGATTGTTTAGCGTTGCGTCACGTTCTAATTACTCTGAGGTCGTTTTCTAATGCCCTTTCTAGCAATTGTAATCACGTATTATTCGGGAAATTATATTTTATTAATTTATTATTAATTGTAAACAACTTATAGAATGCTTAAAACATAAAAATCTAGATGACACATACATACGACTAATTTATACTGGGAGCAAACAGCAATAATAAAATATAACAAAGAGAACTCTACACGTATTGATAGAAAAAGCGGAATTAAGTGAGGGATGCATCATATCACCAAGCTTGTTCAATATATCATCATCATCAAGTACCAGGCCTACTGGCGTAGGTGATCATGTCTCTCCACAACTTTCGATCTCGGCAGCTATTTATCATTTCTGTTGTTGACCTTCTGCCAAGCCATTCGCTTAAGCTATCTGTTGTTTTTTTTCTCTTTGCTTCCCTATATCTCTTTGCTTCCCTATATCTCTTTGCTTCCCTCTATCTCTTCGTCCCTCAATTTTTCCAGTTGTTACAATATATTCCAGTTGTTCTCTTCTCATTACATGGCCAAAAATGATGATTGTTTCTTCCTAATATTGGAAATTAGCTCTCTTTTTGCTTTGACCTCTCTCAGAACATCTTCATTACTCTTCTTAGCTGTCCATGGTACTCAACATTCTTCTGTAAAACCACATTTCTACAGACTCCAGTGATTTTCTTGTCTGTTATCCTATTGTCCATGATTCGCTTCCAATGCGTTCAATTTATACACTGAGCAAATCTTTAAAACACCACTGATATGCCAGGCCTACAAATTAATGGACAGATAATCAATAACCTAAGATATGCTGATGATACTGTATTACTAGCAGAAAATGCTAAAGATCTACAACAATTACTTAATGAAATAAAAATGACAAGCAATAAATATGGTTTAAATATGAATACCAAAAGACTAAAACTATGATCATAAACAAAGAGAAGACTCAAAACCTACGAGTGGATATCAAAATTGAAGGAATAGACCTGGAAACAGTTCAGAGCTACAACTACCTTGGACATACTATAAGCAGTGATGGAAAATGTAAAACTGATAATAATAAAAAGAATATTAATGGCAATATATAATTACGGCAAACCGTAATTTTAATGCCATAAGAAATATACTAACATCAAAACACATATCACCAGGGCTAAAACTAAGAATAGCAATATGTTATATCTTCTCTACATTCCTGTATGGTACAGAAACATAGACATTAGACAAGAAAACAGAATAGTAGAAAATTGAATCCTTTGAAATGTGGATATATAGAAGAATAGGAAGAATTGGATAGAAAGACAAGAAAACAAACGATGAAGTCTTAAAATAATTACACATTAATAGAGAACTACTAAATACAATTCAAACAAGACAAATAATGAGATTTTTGGGATATGTTAAAAGACACAACATCCTACTAAAAGTAATTTTGGAAAAAGAAAATACAAGGTAAAAGAGGTAGAGGCAGACCAAGACTAACATGGAATAGTAACATAAAAGGATGGACAAGTCAGCCTATGACAACCTGCACCATCAAACCAAGATACAGAGCTGTCTGGTATCTTGTCTCTTTGCTTCTATCTTTCTCTTCGTCCATCAAATTTCTCAGTTGTTACAATATATTACATCTTTTCCCTTCTCATCACATGGCCAAAAAAGTTGATTGTTTCTTCCTAATTTTGAAAATTAGCCCTCTATTTGCTTTGGCCTCTTTCAGAACGTTTTCATTACTCTTCTTAGCTGCCCATGGTATTCTCAACATTCTTCTTTAAAACTACATTTTTACAGCTTCCATTGATTTTCTTTTGTTCGTTCCTATTGTCCATGAATCGCATCCATATGCTAAGACTGGCTCTACATAGAATTTAAGAACTCTTTTTCATGTTTCTATTGTCAAAAATTTGTAGTACGGTGTCTTCCTCCATTTTTCTGCTACTACATTCACTAGCTTCTGCCACGTTATATTTGGGCACCCTCTCATTCTCTTACATCTGGAGTCTTGTGAAGTCTACTAAATCGAAATTCTTCTGATGGTTTCTCAAACATGCCTGCTTACGTGGCCGTTCAAAATCCATTGTCTGTCAGTTTGTCTATGTACTTTTCCTCTTGGTCTGTGTTAATCTGTTTAGCCGCACTTGTTTGTTGACAGTTTTATACAAATGTGAGAGTGTTTAACTGTATAATTGTGTGTGATGCACATATTCAAAACAGAACACTTACATATAACAGAACCTTATAACAATAAAAAGTTTAATTTCAAAATAAAGTTCAGAAAATAAATGAACATAACCAAACACGCACAAAACGCAGCAGCAAGCAACGACCGGCCTGGAATTGAATCCAACCTGTGCCCTTTCATATAGAACATTCTTTTATTAGACCAGCTTGTCAAGCTATTTTGCTAGCTGGTTACTTTCCTTCCTTCCCCCACTTCTTAAAATAAAAAAAAATTAAGTTGTTTAGCCGGTTTGCCATCCAATCACAAGAGCTAGAGCTTAACCATGTCCGTAAATAAAGCATTATATGCGTATTTATTATTAGGATTTTCCTCTAGCTCTATTCATATTATGATTCTTCAGTACAAAAATAAATAAAATTTGAATACCGCAAAAGAATGCGTATTTATCGCTATCTTATATAAAGAAGTATTTCTGAGCTGGTTAATAAGATACTGCATTGGAAATACTTACCCAAACAGTGAGGAAAGGAGGAAAAAAAAAAAAAAAAAAAAAAAAAAAGCTGGACTACACTGAAAGATGCACTTAGAACCATAATGAACTTTTGGATCTGCATCAAAAGCCACAAAGAGAGGGGTAGAAAGAGGTGAAAATGAAAACTAAAAGATGATTTGAAAATGTTAAAAAATGTTCATCATCATCGAGTGCCGTCTCCGCAACGAAGGTTGGCTACCATGGAGCACCATTCAATTCTGTCTCTTGCTTTGATGGTGCAGGTTGTCATAGGCTGATTTGTCCAAATTTTGATGTTACTCGTGCATGTTAGACTTGGCCTGCCTCTGCCTCTTTTACCTTGTATTTTCCACTCCAGGATTACTTTTAGTAGGCTGTTGTGTCTTTTAACATGGCCCAAAAATCGCATTTGTCCTGTTTGAATTGTGTTTAGTAGTTCTCTTTTCATTTTTAGTTGTTTTAAGACTTCATCATTTGTTTTCTTTTCCTTCCATCCAATTCTACCTATTCTTCTATATATCCACATTACAAAGGCGTCAATTCTCTGTTCTGTTTTCTTGCCTAGTGTCCGTGTTTCTGCACCATATAGGAATATTGAGAAGATGTAACATTTTGCTATTGTTAGCTATAGCCCAGGTGTTATTTGTTTTGTTGTTAGTGTGTTCTTCATGGCATTAAAATTAATTTTTGCCATTCCTATTCTTTTATTTATTTCAGTTGTACATTTTCCATCACCGGTTATATAGTATGTCCAAGGTAGTTGTAGTTCTGAACTGTCCCCAGGTCTATTCCTTCAATTTTGCTATCCATTTGTGGGTTTTGAGTAAGTAAAAATGTTACAACGTGAAAAATTTCAAATAATTTTACAATAGGACAGAAGCAACCAAAACAAAAATAAATAAATAAATAAACAGTACTGTGAGGTGGGTGCAAATCCATAATGATTCTCTGATTCCTCACCTCTCTCTCTCTCTCTCTCTCTCTCTCTCTCTCTCTCTCTCTCTTCTCTTTCTCTCTGTCCAGTCTTTGGGACGCTAAAGTAATTAGTTCTTAAAGATCATTAGAGCCGCGGTCTGTCAGTGGTTAGGGAACTGACTACTAAGGGCAAGAAAGTAGTATAGCAGGGAAGATGTGATCGCATTTAGCCCATAAATTAACAAAGATATATAGTAAGGCGCCTAATATACCCGATGCGCAGGGGGAGTTAACCATGACCTCTCGTGTCGGGGTGTTGACCTTGCGTATCGGTGACCCCGGAAGTGACCTGTTTATGTCTGGTGTGTGCTGACTTTGGAGTTCTTGATGTACTTGTGCTGACTTAATTTTTATGTAAATATATTATCTGCTGACGTCGTGTGTTATTTAGTTGTTTTTAAATGGAGGAAAGCATAATCCGGTGAGCCTTTCCTCAGTATTATCTATCATCATTAGGACTAGACCTTTCTTTCTTCGGTGTTTTTGGTACTCTCTCTCTCTCACTCTTCATTAGCATCCTTGTTTAATTAATCATAACTATTTCTTAAGTATTAGTGGTACTAATCATCTATCTCTCTCTCCTATCTCCTCATAGACTACTCTCCTTCCATGCCACCCTCCCTCCTCTCTCTTTCTTTCCCTCTCCAAGCGTTCCGCCCATTCTCTTCATTTACGCCTATCAGTTCTCTTTCACTGTCCTAGATTTCTTTCTCTCTCTCTCTCTCTCTCTTCTCTCTTCTATTCCCTCCTAGACTTTCCTCCATTGCAGCACTTACTCATTCTCGCCTTTTAACCCTATCATCTCCCCTTCCTTCTCCTAGACTTCTCTCTCTCTCTCTCTCTCTCTCTCCTAGACTTCTCACCTACCATTACATCCTCCATCCAGGGAGATGATAGGCATAAATGGAGAGAACGAGTAAGTATTACAATGGAGGGAAATTCTATGTGGGAAGCTAAAAATACAATGGAAGGGGAACGTTATGAGAGAGAGAGAGGAGGAGGATGTAATGGTAGGGGAGAGTGAGAGAGAGAGAGAGAAGTCTAGGAAAAGGAAGGGGAGATGCTAGGGTTAAAAGGCGAGAATGAGTAAGTGTTGCAATGGAGGGAAGTCTAGGAGGGAATAGGAGAGAGAGAGAGAGAGAGAGAGAGTAAAAGAAGTCTAGGAGAGTGAAAGAAGTCTAGGAGAGTGAAAGAGAACTGATATGTGTAAATGAAGAGAATGCGTAAGTGTTACAATGGAGCGAATTCTATGAGAGAATCTAAAAATACGAGGGAGGGCGGAACGCTAGGAGAAGGTAAGAGAGAGAGAGAGAGATGAGGGAGGGTGGCATGGAAGGAGAGTAGTCTATGAGGAGATAGGAGAGAGAGATATATAGATGATTAGAACCAGTAATACTGAAAAAATAGTTATGAAAAGTTAAGCAACCATGCTAATGAGGAGAGAGAGAGAATATCAATAACACGGAAGAAGAAGAAAGGTCTAGTCCTAATGATGAGAGATAATACTGAGGAAAGGTTCACCGGAAGACGCTTTCCTCCATTTAAAAACAACTAAATAATACACGGCGTCAGCAGATAATATATTCACATAAAAATTTAGGTCGGCACAAGTACATCAAGAACTCCAAAGTCAGCACACAGCAGACATAAACAGGTCGCTTCCGGGGTCACCGATACACGAGGTCAACACCCCGCCACGAGAGGTCATTGTTAACTCCCCCTGCGCCTCGTGTACATTAGGCGCCTTGCTATATATCTTTGTTAATTTATCGACAAAATGTACCTCAAAAGCTCCCTGCTATACTACTCAAGAAGTCTAGTTTCATCCTGATTGATACTCCTAGAGTGACCCAGCCGTGTCGGGGTTTATCTGTAAAATTAGGTCGGACTGTGATACCGAAAACATCACCCACAGAATGTCACATCATCTAGAGAATGTCACATCACCTACAGAACGTCACATCACATAGAGAATGTCACATCACCTACTGAATGTCACATCATCTAGAGAATGTCACATATCCTACAGAATGTCACATCACCTACAGAATGTCACATCATCTACAGAATGTCACATCACCTACAGAATGTCACATCACCTACAGAATGTCACATCATCTAGAGAATGTCACATCACCTACGGAATGTCACATCACCTAGAGAATGACATATCACCTAGAAAATGTCACATCGCCTAGAGAATGTCACATCACCTACAGAATGACACTCCCCTACGGAATGTCACATCCCTTACAGAATGACATCACCTACAGAATGTCACATCACCTAAAGAATGTCACATCACTTACAGAATGACATCACCTACGGAATGTCACATCACCTACAGAATGTCACATCACCTACGGAATGTCACATCACCTACAGAATGACATCATCTACAGAATGTACAGTTGGTCATTGCGAATATGGGCATTAACACAACTATCCACACGTCAAAAGGCGTGGAGGGAAGCCGTTACTTTTCTTTTTCTGATGAGCTTTCTCCATTGTCTCTTTTTGTTATTTGACAGGTTTGTTGGAGTTTTCACATGTCCAGTATTTTAAATCATGGATTTATATTATTCTCAATTTATCTCACTATCTTCCACCTTTCATTTTTCCTTGTCAGATAGTTTAGGTCGAGTATCAACATTTTGTGATGCCCCGTAACCGCATACATTGTCTTTACACATGTAACAAAAGTTTATGGTTTGGCGTGGTCCAATGTTGTTGCTGATTTTACGAACTTTCCCGTTTGTGGTGTTGTCTCTCTATGAGACTATAACTTTACAGCAACATAATATTTCCCTATCTTGCATTTTCCTTTCTGATTCTATATTTAGAGTCCTTGTTTTGCAGGCATGTAAGAATATTGGTTTTACCAGCAAGAACGATCAGTGTACACACCTTTGCTTTGACTTTTGAAAAGAGTAGCGGAGCGGATATGCAAATGTCCCGACTTCACTGATGTTAGCCCTTGATACTAAATACTAATACTAAATAGTATTTTATGTGCATTTATTTGTCTTGCCAAATGGAAATAATATAAGAAAAAAAAATCTTGTTTGAATCATGAATGAAATCCGCGTCAGCATGACTGGACAACGACAAGTTACAATTCGTATGTAGAGTAAGGTTTAGGGAAACTTATGAAGGGAAATGCAAGCAGAGGTTTAGATGAAATAATCTTTGACTTTCATTGTGCAGGACACTGTTTTTGTTTGAAGATTGACGATAGATAACTTTAATATACAAAATTAAAGTAATGAAATATATAATAAACAGCCTCCTGTTAATTTTAAATCAAATAAAACAGTACTGCGAGCTATCAGCGTACGATCCATACGTCTTAATTTTATATGTTTATATAAAGCCAATTTAAAACCCGTTACTAAGCAAGCGCTTTGGACCACTTTGCTTCTTGACACACTAGAGGAAAGACAAGGTGGCTGTGTCATTACTCGCAAACGTTGCCATTCTGTAGTGTTCAGAGCTAGACAACTAAATAATAGTGCTAATTAAGCTTTTCACATTTGTAGGAAAGTCTCTCTCTCTCTCTCTCTCTCTCTCTCTCTCTGCGATCAGGACTCAATCAGAGTAGGATTCCAGACTCTCACATGAAGACAGCAGTCTGTTTAAGGGAATTGATCGACCCCACAGACAGAACATCATAATTAGAGTCTGTTAGATCCACTCTGATTGAATACCTGTTAAAACGTTGCACTGTGTTCTGCGCCAGTGGCCCAGTGCATCCGATTTCAGCCAGCATTTTATTCAGGTTTGCTTTCCTTAGCCTTTGATTGTCCCCAATCTTCCTGCAATGCAGCAGATTGTCTTTTCTGTAGGGGGAGTCTGCCCTCCAAGGTTTAAAGAGCACCATCTGCCCGAGTCACTAGAGGTGACTAACACAGACACACACACACTAAGATATGAGATGTGACTAGCACAGACACACTCTAAAATATGAGATATGACTAACACAGATACACACACTAAAATATGAGATATGACTAACACAGATACACACTGTAGGAAGGTAATTCTTGCCCCATAAGATTCGAGTCTTTTGCGTTACAGTAAAACGTTTTTGTTGTAAAATGTGTAAGCTTCAACACACTCGTATATGTAAGCTCTTGAAGTGCGTCGACAGTGCGGACGTCATGTAGGTTCCCTAACGCTATAACTCTTCCAACGAAATTGTCAGCTTTCTTCTTCATCTTCATGTGCCATACCGGTTGACTTAGGCGATCATGTCCTTCCACAATCTTCCATCTACAGTGTAACGTATCAGTTCTGTTGTTGACTGTTTTCCATGCCATGACACCAAGTTATCCAGTATTTTCTATCTTTGTCGTCCGCGATCTCTCTTTCCTTCTATTTTTCTAGTTGTAATCAAGTATTCCAACTTTCCTCTTCTTATGATGTGCCAGAAAAATGTTGATTGTTTATTTCTGATGTTTTTTATGAGCTCCCTTTTTGTAGTGGCCTCTTTGAGAATTTCCTCATTGGTCTTTTTAGCTGTCCAGGGAACTTTCAACATTCTTCTGAGAACTCCCATCTCTGTGGCCTCTAATCGTCATTTCATTTGTTTGTCTACGGTCCATGATTCGCTTCCATTAATTCAGAATTGGTTCTATATAGAGCACCAAGGAACTCTCATTCTCACTTCTATTGACAAAGATATGTTGCATAAGTCAACTTTACAAAGACTTAAAATTTGACTATCTTGTGTGGGCAGTTTATCATGCTAATTTTATATTAGAGAGAGAGAGAGAGAGAGAGAGAGATGGGTCATCTCCATGAATCTAGTCATTAGCTGGACACATAACATCCGAAGCTTGCTCTCTGGAGAGAGGCTTAGAAAACAAAAAAATGGGGCAGTAAAGTCGGGGCTCAAGACGGCCAGAGGGTCATGGTTGACTCATGACGTCAGAATCAGTAGCGCAAAATCCAGCTCAACTCTTACTGGTAAGCTTTGAGAAACAGACTAACTAGCCTGACGACGTGAGAACTAACTAGTCTGGTGAAGTGAGAACTAACTAGTCTGGTGAAGTGAGAACTAACTAGTCTGGTGAAGTGAGAACTAACTGGTCTGACGACGTGAGAACTAACTAGTCTGGTGAAGTGAGAACTAACTAGTCTGGGGAAGTGAGAACTAACTAGTCTGGGGAAGTGAGAACTAACAGGTCTGGGGGAGTGAGAACTAACTAGTTTGGTAAAGTAAGAACTAACTAGTTTGGTGAAGTGAGAACTAACTAGTCTGGTGAAGTGAGAAATAATTAGTTGGTGAAGTCAGAACTAACTCGTCTGACGATGTGAGAACTAACTAGTCTTCTGAAGTAAGAACTAATTAGTCTGATGACGTGAGAACTAAATAGTTTGGTGAAGTGAGAACTAACAGGTCTAGTGAAGTGAGAACTAATTAGTCTGACGACGTGAGAACTAATTAGTCTGACGACGTGAGAACTAACTAATCTCGTGAAGTGAGAACTAACTAGTCTGGTGAATTAAGAACTAGCTGGTCTGGTGAAGTGAGAACTAACTCGTCTGACGACGTGAGAACTAACTAGTCTTGTGAAGTGAGAACTAACTAGTCTGATGAAATGAGAACTAATTAGTCTGGTGAAGTGAGAACTAACAGGTCTGGTGAAGTGAGAACTAACTCGTTTGACGATGTGAGAACTAACTAGTCTTGTGAAGTGAGAACTAACTAGTCTGATGAAATGAGAACTAATTAGTCTGGTGAAGTGAGAACTAACAGGTCTGGTGAAGTGAGAGCTAACTCGTTTGACGATGTGAGAACTAATTAGTATGGTGAAGTGAGAACGAACTAATCTGGTGCAGTGAGAACTAACCATAGTCTGATGACGTGAAAACTAACTAGTCTACGACGTGAGAACTAACTAATCTGACGACGTGAGAACTAACTAGTCTGGTGAAGTGAGAACAAACTAGTCTTACGACGTGAGAACTAACTGGCCTGATATCGTGAGAACTACCTATTCTAGTGTTGTGAGAACTAACTGGTCTGACGACGTGAGAACTAACTAGTCTGACGACGTGAGAACTAATTAGTCTGACGACGTTAGAACTAACTATTCTAGTGTTGTGAGAACTAACTAGTCTGACGACGTGAGAATTAATTAGTCTGACGACGTGAGAACTAACTATTCTAGTGTTGTGAGAACTAACTAGTCTGACGACGTGAGAACTAACTATTCTAGTGTTGTGAGAACTAACTAGTCTGATGACGTGAGAACTAACTAGTCTGACGACGTGAGAACTAGCTAGTTGGGAGAAGTGAGAACTAACTATTCTGACAACATGAGAACTAAGTAGTCTGGTGAACTGAGAACTAACAGGTCTAGTGAAGTGAGAACTAACTAGTCTCGTGAAGTGAGAGCTAACTAATCTGGTGAAGTGAGCAATAACTAGTCTGACGACGTGAGAACTAATTAGTCTGACGAGGTGAGAACTAACTAGTATGGTGAAGTGAGAACTAACTATTCTGACAACATGAGAACTAACTAGTCTGGTGAACTGAGAACTAATTAGTCTGGTGAAGTGAGAACTAACTGGTCTGGTGAAGTGAGAACTAACTAGTCTGCGAAGTGAGAACTAACTAATCTGGTGAAGTGAGAACTAACTATTCTGACAAACTGAGAACTATCTAGTCTGGTGAAGTGAGTACTAACTAATCTGGCGAAGTGAGTACTAACTAGTCTGGTGAAGTGAGTACAAACTAGTCTAGTGAAATGAGTACTAACTAGTCTTCTGAAGTGAGCACTTACTAGTCTGGTGAAATGAGTACTAACTAGTTTGGTGAAATGAGTACTAACTAGTCTTCTGAAGTGAGCACTTACTAGTCTGGTGAAATGAGTGCTAACTAGTTTGGTGAAATGAGCACTAACTAGTCTGGTTAAGTGAGGAGTGATTCAAGAGCAAGTAATCCGGCAGCCAAACTTGCTGTACAGAAGTCGGATGTCTTTGGAACTGAAAACAGAGATATCACAGTTACACAACACATTTAGCCCATTTATCATTCTTGTGCATTATAAACCAAAGGCCAGAGGATTTAATCATCTCGCGAAGGCACAATCAGAATAAAAAGCTCGTTTCAACCAACTAGGGCTACCCTGGTCAGAACACATTCGTGTTTGCTTGTTAGCTCTGTCTATACTGAGATATAATAATGGGACAGGAGAAGATAATGTAATATGGACATAATATATCAGTCAACTCAATGATAACAAAAGACCAGGGCTAACAAATTAATACAAAGACACAGGACCACCAATAATGCAGAGTAAAGTGGAGGTGGCATTTCAACACATGAACAGAAGCAACGCTCCAGGTCCCGACAATATAACAATCGGAGAGATAGGTGCATTAGGAGAGCTGGGAGTACAAGTCATAACTAGACTACTCAATGACATATATAACAATCGAAGAGATAGATGTATTACTAGAGCTGGGAGTACAGGTCATAAGAAAACTACTCAATGACATATATAACAGTGGACACATACCTGAAGATCTACTAAAATCTATCTTTGTATCCATACCGATGAAGTCAGGTGCCACAGATTACGAAAACCATCACACGTTTAGTCTCATGACCAAAATATTACTAAGAATCATCATGAGACGTGTAAGAAACAAAATAAAACCAGAAATAAGCGAGGAACCATCTGAGAACATTGATAGAAAGACCTGTAGTGTTTGTGCTTTATAGTCTACAAAATAACATTCGACAAAGTAAAACATGTGGAAATCAATATGCTGGAGAAATTAAACATTGATGGCAAGGATCTGAGAATCATAAAAAAACATATATTGGCAACCCTAAGAATTACAAATAGCAATCACAAATAACAGAAAAAAAAACAATCACAAATAACAGAAAAACAAACAATGAACAATAGATGGTCCGAAGCAGCAGCGAACATGTACTCCTCGGCACAGCGCCTTGCCACGAGAAACCAAACAAACAAAGAAACCAAGCTAAAAAGACCAAATGAGGACATTCTAAGAGGCCAACACAAAAAGGGAGCTCCTAAAAACCATAAGAAAGAAACAATATTTTTCGGGCACATCATGAGAAGAGGAAAATTAGAATACTTGGTTACAACTGGAAAAATATGGGGAAAGAGAGATCGCGGACGACAAAGAGAGAAGATACTAAATAGCTTGGTGTCATGGCGTGGAAAACATTCAACAACAAAATTGAAGTACAAAATAAAAGTACATGATCGCCTACGCCAACCGGTATAGCACATGATGGTGGTGATACTGAGAAGTTGTTCTTAACATGAAAGGATTTGCTAGTATCCAGACGGCTGCTCTCTCACTAGTTATTGTTGGTTGCATTTTTGTTTCTGCACCCGAGCTACATAATGTCAGTTATTAAAGTAATAGGGATAATTTGGCTGTGATGGTGATGGGAAACAAATGTGTTTAGTGTACAACTACAGACTTCGCTTCCTCCAACACGGTAATTAAACCTTTGGGTTTGGCGCCCAAGTAGGGGAGATTATTTATTGATCTTTGTTTTGTTTTAGAGTTATCTGTGCTCGCACTAATGACAGAGAATATATTTGATGCCTTTATTTGTTGTATCTTTATCATAATGTGCATGTGCTATTGTAACATGTTTATATACATGTATTATATATTTCTTGGGAGCCGCGATAGCTCAGTGGTTAGTGAACTGGACTACAAAGGACAAGAGGTCGGGTTCGATTCCAACCGACGGCTTCCGGGTTTTCCCAGCCTTTAATGAGTACCGTATTTTTTTTCTGGGAAAGTAAAGCGTCACGGTCGTAATACCGACCACATTACCCCAAAAATCATGTGCCGAAGGTCTGTAAAATTTATCGTCACTAACACCATATTCCCTATACGCCACTTGGCGTGACGTGGGTACTTTACTTTTTTAAAAATTATTATTATTATTATATATTTCTTACAGTTAGGCAAAGCAGCAAGTAGTAGGTTCACTGTGTTACACTTTGTAGGGTAATAACAAAGTTTCTCATTTTGCCCTGTAAGTAGCCATCCTTCGCAGCGTACCCCATATCTGGCCTTCACTGTTTATATCTGTTTCAACGGTTTGCCGCCATTTGTCCTAATTTGTATCTCTTTAGACATTCTTACACTATTAGTCCGATGTATGACGGTTCGGTTCTTGTAATTGATACTGGTCTCTTCTGATCAAGTGACCAACCGAGGCCTAACGTCTACCAGATACCACATTTCTTTGGTTGCAATCCATGAGCACTTCTTCGTTGCTGACTTTGTGGGATCAAAAAATGTATAAAATAATTGTACTTATGTAAAAGTAAAATAAAAATAAAAGTTATCTTCCCTGCCTTTCTATGCGTATGGGGAATATGGTGTTAGTGATCATATCTTTCCATGACAATGGTTACATTCTTGGGTGATTTGATCAGTATAACGTCAGACCGCCTTTACTTTCCGGGAAAATCTCTGGTACCAATTTCTAGAGCCTGTGTGAACCCTGGGGTCTAGTCGTTTCAAAAAAAAACAATTCTCCAGTTCTGAAAATTAAACTCGGGCCATTTTGATCAGGAAGCGAGCGCACTAACCACTCATCGACTGAGTTTATTTATTTTTACGATGTTTCTTGTGTGAAATGGTGGTTATTTTTCTATTCTGCTTGCAGTAAGATTCATACAAAAGCACAGAAAGCACATAGATCTCCTTAGTTTGATTTTTGCGTTGCGCCGACTCGATCTCCTGACGTTTAGATTATTAAAACATATTCTGGCTTCACAGTTTTAATGATTTGTGGTTCTATCACATCTTTAATGGTTTGTAGTTGTCACATCTTTAATTGTTTGTGGTTCTATCAGTTTTAATGGTTTGTGGTTCTATCATATCTTTAATTGTTTGTGGTTCTACCACAGTTTTAATGGTTTGTGGTTCTATCACATCTTTAATTGTTTGTGGTTCTATCACAACTTTAATGGTTTGCGGTTCTATCACAGCTATAATGGGTTGTGGTTCTATCACAATTTTAATGGGTTGTGGTTCTATCAGTTTTAATGGGTTGTGGTTTTATCATAGTTTTAATGATTTGTGGTTATATCACAGTTTTAATGGTTTGTGGTTTCACCACAGTTTTAATGGTTTGTGGTTCTGTCACATCTTTAATTGTTTGTGTTTCTATCACAGTTTTAATGGTTTGTGGTTTTACCACAGTTTAAATGGTTTGTGGTTTTACCACAGTTTAAATGGTTTGCGGTTCTAACATAGTTTTAATGGTTTGTGGTTCTACCACAGTTTTAATGGGTTGTGGTTCTATCACAGTTTTAGTGGTTTGTGGTTCTATCACAGTTTTAATGGTTTGTGGTTTTACCACAGTTTTAATGGTTTGTGGTTCTGTCACATCTTTTATTGTTTGCGGTTCTACCACAGTTTTAATGGGTTGTGGTTCTATCACAGTTTTAATGGGTTGTGGTTCTATCACAGTTTTAATTGTTTGTGGTACTATCACAGTTTTAATGGTTTGTGGTTTTACCAGTTTTAATGGTTTGTGGTTCTGTCACATCTTTAATTGTTTGTGGTTCTATCACAGTTTTAATGGTTTGTGGTTTTACCACAGTTCTAATGGTTTGCGGTTCTATTACAGTTTTAATGGTTTTTGGTTCTTTCACAGTTTTAATGGTTTGCAGTTCTATCAGTCTTAATGGTTTATGGTTCTATCACAGTTTTAATGGTTTGTTGTTCTATCACAGTTTTAATAGTTTGTGGTTTTACCACGCCGGTTTATCTTCTTAGCGTTAACCCGTTAAGTAGGCGTGGACGCGTTGTGTTGCTTTTTTTTCCGGCAACTCCGCAACATCAGCTCCTTTCGACCCGATACATCCGTCTTCGGCATGGATGAGCAGATTTGCTTAACAAATTTTGCTGAGGGACAGCGACCATTTTTTTACCAACTCTTTTCGATTTTTAAGTACACAGGTTTTTCTTTTAACATGCGCGGTTGCACACGGGACCTCCTGTTTGTTGTTGTTATCCGAGATGGCTAGACATCAGATCCCACTACTCAGAGATCATGGTAATGCCATGAAGAACTTGGACTTCCGTTCCTAAGATGGTGGATCTAGTTCACGTTCTTTCCATCGCTGCAGAAAGTGCATTTGGGGTCTGATTAATTTCGGCTCTCCATTGCACCTTTATGCGTTAAAGTCAAAATGGTGTTCTACTTAACACATCTGCGCCGATGAAGCGGAGTTGTACGCACGGCAATATTCCTTTTTGACAAATCATGTTTTGTGAATGCAACCTTCTACCGGCTAGAATTGATCTGCGCTTTACGTCACATTGAGTGCTGTTCATGACCGTTGTTGGAATTGCTTGATGCAAGTTATATACATGTTACAACTCATTAATGTGAACTGCTTCGTCAAGTCAGCCACAGTTTTATCTCTTTAGAGAATTTGCACCGTGTTTCGTTCGTTGTAGGCTGCATTCACTAGAGTAATCAGGAATATATAGGCGCTGCCATTGTTGTGTGTGCTATGTCATCATGATGGCTCGTCGTATATCCCAAGACCGGCCATATGCTAATCTTACGGTCTGTTGTTTGATGTGAGACGGGGATAATCTGACGACTAACTGTGTTTTATATGTTCGGATTTGGAGTCAAAAATGATGTCTTAACATCATCAAGCGCTATACATTTAAAAAAAAAAATATGACGATCATGATTTTCAGGAGAACGTGAACTTCTGGTCAATATGGTGGATAGGCTGCAGGAACCATTGAAGGCTATGTATGAAAGTATTCCTTGTTGCAGTTTCCTCATATTCCAAGTCCGGCTTGTTGCGGGAGCTACTGAGTTAGGTGCTCTGTGCACACCGTGTGCTGTGTGCTTCATCCGTTTGGATCATGTTCCGATATTCCAATTGTTTACGATGAATGATGATATCGTATGACAGGGAACAGTTGGCTGTGTTCACTTTCTGTGCGGTTTCACCTTATATTTTTTGGCGTGTTCTGAGACTGCTATGATAGGGACTACAGCTACCTTTCTTTGTTTGGGAGATGAGATAGTAATTCGGATGATTCCACGACGCGGGCGGTTGAGCAATTATGGATTTTTAATTCGTTTGCAGTGATACCGGGGCTTCCCATAACCAAACCAAACTAAACCAAGCCATGAAGAAACCACGGATTCGGTTTTTGAAAAATTCCCACCGTCTTTGGTGGGGATCGAACTCGGGACCATCTTGTCCTGAGGCCAAAGTCTTCTTTCTAAACCATCCAGTCCCCACACCAGTTTATGATTTATCCGACTTGCATTGAAGATGCTATGCGGTCTGGTGACTAACCAACTGACGGATTGACTAATAACTGACCAAGTAATAGCAACATTAGCTGTGCGTCTTCTGGGGATAGTTTGGCTGTGACAGATGAGTCATTCATCCTTAGACCGAATGAATTTTAAATTAAACGCTGAGAAATACAATTTTAAAAAAAGCATGCGTGACATGTTTTATGCTTGAGTACAACTAGCGATCTAGGGGAGTCATTACTGTTCAAACTCTTTATTGTATGGACAAGGGTGGGGGGGGGGGGGACCTCATATAAGTGTGTCTAAGTTCGCTGGTTTCGATTGTATAATCAATATATCAATGAATCAATAAAATTCGTGTTCCAGACGCTGGAATTCTGAAAGTGAAAATAAATGTCGGAGAACGGTCGGGTGAACACAGCAACAACAGTGGAACAAATAATGGGTGTACACAGCAACAACAGTGGAACAAATAATGGGTGTATACAGCAACAACAGTGGAACAAATATTGGATGTACAGAGCAACAATAGTGGAACAAATATTGGGTGTACACAGCAACAACAGTGGAACAAATATTGGTTGTACAGAGCAACAACAGTGGAACAAATATTGGATGTACACAGCAACAACAGTGGAACAAATATTGGATGTACACAGCAACAACAGTGGAGCAAATATTAGTTGTACAGAGCAACAACAGTGGAACAAATATTGGATGTACACAGCAACAACAATGGAACAAATATTGGATGTACACAGCAACAACAATGGAACAAAAATGGATGTCCACAGCAACAACAATGGAACAAATATTGGATGTACACAGCAACAACAATGGAACAAATATTGGGTGGACACAGCAACAACAATGGAACAAATATTGGATGTACACAGCAACAACAATGGAACAAAAATTGGATGTCCACAGCAACAACAATGGAACAAATATTGGATGTACACAGCAACAACAATGGAACAAATATTGGGTGGACACAGCAGCAACAGCGGAACAAATATTGAATGTACACAGCAACAACAGTGGAACAAATATTGGGTGGACACAGCAACCAACCAAGTTAAGTCGAGAGAAGAAATGTCGTGTGAACGTCGCAAAAATAGAGATAGAAACGACGGGTGAACACATCAACAACAGAAATGAAAGGTTACAAATAAACACTTTCTAAATAACATGACCATTTTTACATGTCTAGTCTCTTTCAGCACACAGAGAATTAATCATTTATTTTCAGTTCATCTCTTTCTTTCGCTATTGTTGTTTAGGCACGTCAGCAACAGGTGTTCAGCTGTCGTGAACGCACATGTGCATGCATTGATTTTGCCACTCCTGCATTTGTGGTACAGATGATGTACCAGTCTTTTGTGCGCTGTTTACAGTCATTAAAATATAATCAATGATGCTCTACTTTCCTAGGCTGTTCGTGTCAATTAGGGGCTCCAGCTTTGAATTATTTGTTGTATACACGGAGTTTGTTCTAATGCAGGGCTTTATCTTTCATGAACAAATCTAACATCGTCCTCCCACTCTAACTGTGAGCTGATGTGAACTAATATTTATCATCATCATCATCATCATCGAGTGCCGTTTCCGCAACGAAGGTTGGCTACCTAGGATCGCCATTCCACTCTGTTTCTTGCTTTGACTTGTACATCTTTTGATGTTACTCGTCCATGTTAGTCTTGGTCTGCCTCTGCTTCTTTTACCTTATATTTTCCCTTCCAATATTACTTTTAGTAGGCTGTTGTGTCTTTTAACATGCCCAAAATTTTCATTTGTCTTTTTCTAATTGTGTTTAGTAGTTCTCTTTTTAATTTTAGTTGTTTTAAAACTTCATCGTATGTTTTCTTTTCTTTCCATCCAATTCTATCTATTCTTCTATAAATCCACATTTAAATTTTCTGTTCTGTTTTCTTGTCTGATGTCCATGTTTCTGCGCCTTATAGAAATATTGAGAAAATGTAACATTTTGCTATTCTTAGTTTCAGCCCTGCAGTTATTTGTTTTATTGTTAGTATATTTTTCATGGCATTAAAATTACTGTTTGCCATACCTATTCTTTTGTTTATTTCAATTTTACATTTTCCATCACTGGTTATAGTGTGTGAACCAGATGTATTCCTTCAACTGTGATATTTACTTGCAGGTCTTCCGAATTTTCTTTCCTTATGATCATAGTTTTAGTCTTTTTGATATTCATATCTAGTCCATATTTTTTGCTTGTTATGTTTATCACATTAAGCAATTGTATGTCTTTAGGATTTTCTGCTAGTAGAACAATATCATCAGCATATCTTAGGTTATTGATTATCTTTCCATTAATTTGTAGGCCTGGCATCTCTGAGATGTTCTTAAAGATTTGCTAAGTGTATAGATTGAACAAGCTTGGTGATTGGATGCATCCTTGTCTTACTCCTCTTTTTATATTCATGGGTGTAGAGTTCTCCTTGTTATATTTTATTATTGCTAATATTTATATCAGAAGCCAAATTCACTCGAAGATTCATTTTCTTTTTATGTGGCTATTATTTTACTAACAGCGGATATATACCAGACGACCTGCTCAGATCAATATTCAAAGCCCTACCAAATAAATCTGGTGCTATTGAATACGATGATCATCACACAATAAGCCGTATGAGTCACATGACTAAGATATTACTAAGAATCATCATGCGAAGAGTGCGAAACAAAATCAGTCCAGAAATTGGCGATGAACAGTGTGGTTTTGTTGGAGAATAATACAGAACATGTACTGGCAACCAAGCGGGAATGTTTCAACAAATAGAACAGGGTGTTAGACAAGGTTGTGTGTTGTCACCAGATTTATTTAATATTTATAGTCAGATTATTTTTTAGATCCATACGGGGCATGCCTAGAATAACAATTGTAGGTCATAATACAAATAATCTAAGGTATGCTTTTGATACAGTCTTAATCGCTAAGAGTGAAAATGAGTTACAAGAAATGTTGGGCATTATAGTGAAAGAAAGCAAAAATAAAGGACTCAGCCTTAATAGCAAAAAGACAGGTAATGGTAACAACAAAGAAAACGACATCATCTCAGTGCAAAATAAAGACAAGTGGAACAATATTAAAACAGGTAAATGAATTTAAATATTTGGGAACTTTGTTAACCTCAGACGGAAGATGTACAAAAGAGGTGAGATGCAGAATGGCTCAGGCAAAAGCAGCTTTCCAAAAGATGAGGAAGATACTATGCAATCCATTTTGACAATAGAAACAAGAAAAAGAGTTCTTAAATGTTATGTAGAGCCAGTCTTATCCTATGGATGTAAATCATGAAAAATGGGACAACAGACAAGAAAATCACTGGAGTCTGCAGAAATGTGGTTTTACAGAAGAATGTTGAGAATACCATGGACAGCTAAGAAGAGTAACGAAAATGTTCTAAAAGAGGTCAAAGCAAATAGAGAGCAAATTTCCAATATTAGGAAGAGACAATCACCATTTTTGGCCATGTAATGAGAAGAGAACAACAGGAATATATCGTGACAACTGGAAAAATTGAGAGACGAGGAGATAGAAGGAGGCAATGAGAAAAAATACCAGTCAGATTAAGTGAATGACTTGGCATAAGGTCAACAACAGAAAAGATAAATAACAGTCGATATTGAAAGTGTACGGAGAGACATGATCACCTACGCCAGCAGGCCCGGTACTTGATGATGATGCTGATTATTATTTTACTACCATGGACAGCTAAGAAGAGTTATGAAAATATTCTTAAAGAGGCCAAAGCAAAAAGAGAGCTAATATCCAATATTAGGAAGAAACAATCATCATTCTTTGGCCATGTAATGAGAAAGGAAGAACTGAAAAAATATTGTGGCAACTGGGAAAGTTGAGGGACGAAGAGATAGAGGGAAGCAAAGAGAAAAGATATCTGAAAGCTTAAGAGAAATGCTTGGCAGAAGATCAACAACAGAAAAGTTAAATAACTTTCGAGATCGAAAATTGTGGAGAGACATGATCACCTACGCCAGCGGGCCCGGTAAATGATTATTGTTATTATTATTATTATGTTACTACCGTTGTAATAGCTCAGTGGTTAGTGAACTGGATTACAAAGGACAAGAGGTAGGGTTCGATCCCAATCGACGGCTTCCGGTTTACCCAGCCTTTAGCGGGTACCGGATTATTTTCTGGGAAAGTAAAGCGGCACGAGCGTAATACCGATCACATTACCCCAAAAATCATGTACCGAAGATCTGTCAAATGTATGGTCTTTACCACCATATGCCCTATACGCCACTTGGCGTGAGGGGGTACTTTACACTTTTTTACTACTACTGCTGTTATCTTTACGTGTGTAAATTAAATGCACATGCGCTATGATGATTGTGAGTGATCTATTTTTAGACTCATAAAATAATACATCTGGAGTTTGTGGTCTCTGTACGCGTTTCTTGCCATAATTATATTTAGGGTTGTATTTTTCCCCATTCAAAGCCTCTTCCAATATGTTGTATCTTCCAGAGCAAACTATTCATATTAATTTCATCAATAAAATTGCATGTGTTATGATGTAGTGTATATATACGCAGTTATTCTTTAACGTCCATATTTGGCCGGGCAGCAACAATTATTTAGATGTGTCAGTATACATTTTTTTTTTAGAAACCAAACTTCTACAAATATATGATTTACAACCGTGGGAAGTGATCTGTGATATCACAGTGACTGTTTGGTTATATAAAGCAGGTTAATTATTGGCTTATTGATTTTCTTAATGACTCGCAGTTTGGATATTGAAAATTTAATCAGCACATTGGATTTTGATTCATCATCTTTTTTATTGGCTCGCAACTTTATTATTAACTCAGAAAACTGGATATAGATTTAGCAGCTTGGTTATTGCCTCAGCATATTGAATATAGATTCAGCAGCTTGGTTATTGTCTCAGCATATTGGATACAGATTTAGCAGTATGGTTATTGCCTCAGCATATTGGATATAATCACCTTAAAGCTAATGACCAATAACAAGGCTGCTGGAGAGGATAAGTTAACAGCTGAGATCCTCAAGGCAATTGATAGCCATAATTTAATACATCTCCAAAAAATGTTCAACATCATTTGGAAAACAGAGAAGACGCCTCATAAATGGAAAAAGGAATCATTGTTAAGATCCCAAAAAAGGGCAATCTTAGAGATTGTAACAATTGGAGAGGCGTGACACTTTGTCAGTTGCCTCAAAATTATTCTGTAAAATCATCCTAAATAGAATAAAGGATTCAATAGATACAGTAATGCGTGAAGAACAGGCTGGGTTTAGAAAAGGGAGAAGCTGTCTTGACCACATTTTCACTCTACGACTTATATTGGAGGAACACATTGAAAAGCAAAAACCTTTTGTACTTAACTTCATCGACTTCAAAAAAGCATTTGATAGTATTCATAGAGATTCTTTGTGGAAAATTCTGAAGCAATATGGCTTACCATCAAAAATCATAAATATTATCAAAGACATGTATGATGGTTACACATGTGCAGTTCGAACAGAGGAAGGACTGAGCGAATGTTTCCCAATAGAAACTGGGGTTAAACAAGGATGTATTTTATCGCCCTTGTTATTTGGAATTGTTATGGACTTCATAATGAAGAAATGCTGCACTGGTAATAAAGGCATCGAATGGATACAAGGAGACCATTTGGAGGACCTGGACTTTGCTGATGACATAGTTCTCATCAGCAATCAGATAAAAACGATGCAGGAAAACACAAATGAACTATCATCAATAGCCAGCAAAATTGGGCTTGAGGTCAATCATGAAAAGACTAAAGTCATGAAAAGTTTAATTCCAACAAGTGACAAAATATACATGGAAAACAAACCAGTAGAAGAGATCGATCACTTCATCTATCTTGGAAGTCACTTTGATCGAGAAGGGGATACGAGCAAAGAAATTAGAATCAGACTGGCTAAAGCAGCAATGTCTTTCAGAAGCCTTGAAAAGTTGTGGAAATCAAAACTCATTAGCACAAACACAAAACTTAGACTATTCAAATCAAATGTACTATCACCCTTACGTATGCGTGTGAAAGCTGGAAAACAACAAGAGATATAGAAACAAAGTTGAACGCATTCGAAAATAAATGTCTAAGGAAAATACTTGGTATAGAATGGAACGAATTCAAAACAAACGAGGAAATTAGAGAAATCGCCAATCAACCACTAATATCTTCAGTAATAAAGAAAAGACGATGGTCACACGTTGGACATGTGATGAGAAGAGATAATAATCGAATAGCAAAGCAAGCCCTCATATGGGAAACAACAGGTAAAAGAAAAAGAGGAAGACCCAGGGAGACACTGAGAAGAACATTGATGAGAGAGGCAAGAGCAGCAGGAATCGGCTCCCTCAATGAGATAGAACTGCTTGCACAGAACAGAGACAGATGGCGAGATTTGATAAAATATCTTTAAAAGAAAACTGCTAGAACAAAATTCATATAGGAGAAGGTGTATCTTGGTCTACGCCCTATGGGCCGGTTACGGCTCGAAAGGTCAATAGATAGATAGATATTGGATATAGATTCAACATCTTGGTTATTGCATTGGCATAGGTGCAATCGACACTGCGTATTTGATATTGATTCAGCATTTGTTATATCGACTCAACTTGATTATTGACTCAGTAGTCCGGTTAATGATTTGGATGTTGGTTTGTTGACTCATCATTTTGATTATTGATTCTTCACCTTAGTTACTGATTCAGATTCAATATTTTTTTTTCAACACCTGATTCAACTCATTAAAGTTGGATATTGACTCAGCATTTTGTTGTAACTCAATGTCTTTCCCTAAGCCTTACGGATTGTAACTAAACTTCTTGTAGGTTGAGGAAGCAACCTTTACAATCCTGCTGAAAATGTTACGGTAATATATCAATTAATTAATACATTTAAAAAATTATCCTTACGGTATTATCTCATTACATTACCCCAAAAATCATGTGCCGAAGGTCTGTAAAAATTATGGTCACTAACACCATATTCCCTATACGCCACTTGGCGTGACGGGGGTACTTTACCTACTTTTTTTTTATTATCTCATTGCTGGGGTCTGCTGAATGTGGGTCTTATAGGACCGGAGAATAAAGACCGCGTGTCCAGTCACAGCCAGGTGTTCTCGTCTGAGTTTTTATTTGAAATAAAAACCTTTGACCCTACTGGGATTCGAACCCCCATTCTCCTGCGTTGGAGCACGCCGAGTTATCGATTCGGCCACCCGCTCTCCTGTAATGAAGGATATAATAGAAAAGATCGTTACATCAGTGACGACAAAAGAGCAATCTATACACGCATGGTCGATATGCCAGCAAGCTCAGAAAATCTGTTGAAGTGGATGTCAGGGACAACCACAATAAAAACACTGCAGAAAATTGTCAAACGATCGGACAGGCCGGAGCATATACACTAAGCTAAATCGAGAAAATAGTGTATCGACCCAGACTGTCATATTGACATTCGTTGCAAGAGCTGTATAGTTTGATCGATAATATATATCTATTTTTTTTTATTGAATGAGTGTGTAAACTATGAACTTAACAAATTGAACAGTTATATCATAAGATACATTGAACGGGCTACACGTTTAATTCTTTCTGTTTGTTGTGACAAACCAATTAGTCAGTGGTAACACACGTCATGTAGAGCAACAATAAAATCATATATTCAATCTGGTATATTACCAA
The DNA here is from genome assembly GCA_032433765.1 of Megaustenia siamemsis. NCBI lineage: Eukaryota > Metazoa > Mollusca > Gastropoda > Stylommatophora > Ariophantidae > Megaustenia > Megaustenia siamemsis. The sequence goes on along the minus strand of JAVIAB010000051.1, from coordinate 76,989,383 downwards.
CTGTCACAGGTATCCTAAGTCTGGCCTACACTGTAAATTTAATCTCTGACGTGTTGTCCTTCGACTGCTGCTTTTTAGTTTTTCTAATTAGTTTTTATAATGTAGACCCAGTCTCAACATATGGATGTGAATCATGAACAATATGACAACAGACAAGAAAATCACTGGAGGTTGTAGAAATGTGGTTTTACAGAAGAATTTTGAGAATACCATGAACTGCTAAGAAGAGTAATGAAAAGTTTCTGAAAGAGGCGGAAGCAAAGCGAGATCTAATTTCCAATATTAGGAAGAAACAATAAACATTTGTTATCAATTTAATGAGAAGGGAACAACTGGAATATATCGTGACAACTGGGAAAGTTGAGGGACGAAGAGATAGAGGGATGCAAAGATTGATGATACCAGACAGCTTAAGAGAATGACTTGGCAGCTCAACAACAGAAATGATATAGAGCTGTCAAGATCGAAAGTTGTGGAGAGACATGATCACCTATGTCAGCAGGCATAGTACTTGATGATTATGATGAGAGTTTGTTTTTTCCTGAGTTCACATTCTTCATTAAGATTAACGAGCTTCTATTTTCAGCCGATCAGGCACTAATACACATAAAAATAGAAGACGTTAAAAAACAACATATAAATACACTTAACAGCACAGGCACCTAGGAATTTAAATATATATTAAGTGTAGTGACAAACGATAATTCACAAGCAACTGAAATTCAAAATGCAGCAAAGCTTGTGAAATCACCGGACAGCTATCATTACTGTGTCCAACATGTAGATGAAACCGGAGGTGAAACGTGCACCTACAACACAAAATTCATCCCAACTTTGCGCTACCAATTCCTGACCTGGATTCAATGACAATAAGAAAAATAACCACTACCGAGATGAATTGTGTTATATGAACGTCAGGAAAGTCTAGGAGATAAGAATAGAAAAAAAAAGATTAATAAGAAAGCTAGGAATAATTCCCCCCATCGAACACACAAAGTAACTTCAGATAAAATTAAACAGGTGATACAAAAGAAGGATCAAAACTAACAAACGCCTTTTATAAATGTTACGAGAACCATGGGCTGACCACGAAAAACATGGATTCATGAAATATTAGACACACTAGGAAACATAACAAGAGCATACGCCTAGAAACATTAGGAAACAACAGCAGCATACTCCTAGAAACACTAATAAACATAACAGCAGCATATGCCAAGAAACACTAGGAAACATAACAGCAGCATACGCCTAGAAACACTAGGAAACCTAACAGCGGCATACGCCTAGAGACACTAGGAAACATAACAGGAGCATACGCCTAGAAACACTAGGAAACATAACAGCAGCATACGCCTAGAAACACTAGGAAACATAACAGCAACATACGCCTAGAAACACTAGGAAACATAACAGCAGCATCGCCTAGAAACACTAGGAAACATAACAGTAGCATACGCCTAGAAACACTAGGAAACATAACAGCAGCATACGCCTAGAAACACTAGGAAACATAACAGCAGCATACGCCTAGAAACACTAGGAAACATAACAGCAGCATCGCCTAGAAACACTAGGAAACATAACAGCAGCATACGCCTAGAAACACTAGGAAACATAACAGTAGCATACGCCTAGAGACACTAGGAAACATAACAGGAGCATACGTCTACAAACACTAGGAAACATAACAGCAGCATACGCCAACAGCAAAAGACAGCAAACTATGTCTCTCATCGACACTGAAACGCAAATGAGGAAGTAAACGAAGAACTGCTTAGAAGTTTGTATGATGGATCCTGCGTCTCTTCTGGGACAGGTAGCTCGTCATGTTCCAAAATCATGTTGTTGTCACTGATATGTGTGTGTGTTTTCTTCTCAAGCTACAATTTGAGAGTTCTATATTCATTTTGTTTCACCAAATACTCTCAGATATTTCCCAAACGTTAAACCTTCAACGAGCACCGGATTTTTTTCTGCGAAATAAGGACGGCATTGGTGTAATGCTTCATCATCATCAAGTACCGGGCCTACTGGCGTAGGTGATCATGTCTCTCCACAACTTTCGATCTCGACAGTTCTTTATCATTTCTGTTGTTGACCTTCTGTCAAGCCACTCTCTTAAGCTGTCTGGTATCTTTTCTCTTTGTTTCCCTCTACCTCTTCGTCCCTCAATTTTTCCAGTTATTACAATATATTCCAGCTGTTCTCTTCTCATATCTATCCATCCATCCATCCATCCATCCATCCATCCATCCATCCATCCATCCATCCATCCATCCATCCATCCATCCATCCATCCATCCATCCATCCATCCATCCATCTATCTATCTATCTATCTATCTATCTATCTATCTATCTATCTATTGTCCTTTCGAGCCGAAGACGGCACATAGGGCAGATCCACAATCTCAAAAACAGAAACCTTGCGTGCCAGATTGGCACTTAGTGCAGAGATCACTGATTCCAAAACTTATGGCTCTGTTTCCATAACAATACTTTTTACAATGACAGCTTGTCAAGCCATCGATCAACCTCCTTAGTCGCCTCTTACGACATGCCTGGAAGGTCACAGTGTCACTATTCTTTACTTCCCTCATAATGAGGCCCCTCTTCTCATTACATGGCCAAAAAATTATGATTGTCTCTTCCTAATATTGGAAATTAGCTCTCTTTTTGCTTTGACCTCTTTCAGAACATTTACATTACTCTTCTTAGCTGTCCGTGATACTCTCAACATCCTTCTGTAAAGCCATATTTCTACAGCCTCCAGTGATTTTCTTGTTTGTTGTCCTATTGTCCATGATTCACATCCATATGTTAAGACTGGCTCAATATAACATTTGAGAACTCTTTTTCTTGTTTCTATTGTCAACAATGGATTGCATAGTATCTTCCTCATTTTCTGTAAAGCTGCTTTTGCCTGAGCCATTTTGCGTCTCACCTCTTTTGTACATCTTCCGTCTGAGGTTAACAAAGTTCCCAAATATTTAAATTCATTTACCTGTTTTAATATTGTTCCACTTGTCTTTATTTTGCACTGAGGTGATGTCTTTTTCTTTGTTGTTACCATTACCTCTGTCTTTTTGCTATTAAGGCTGAGTCCTTTATTTTTGCTTTCTTTCACAATAATGTCGAACATTTCTTGTAACTTAGTTTCACTCTGAGCGATTAATACTGTATCATCAGCATACCTTAGATTATTTATATTATGACCTCCAATTGTTATTCCAGGCATGCCCCTTATGGATCTTAAAACAACCTCACTATAAATATTAAACAAATCTGGTGACCGCACACAACCTTGTCTAACACCCTGTTTTATTTGTTGAAACATTCCCAATTGGTTTCCAGTTCTTATGGGGTGTAATGCTTACCACAGTGTAAAAACACGTTCTGTCTATTACAAAACAAATAATATGGTATCTAATATAATAACATTGTTCCCTTTTTAAATTCTTCTTCTATGTTTTCTGAAGTGTACATTTTGTTTGTTTCTGTCTCCAGTCTCTACAATTCATATTAGTGTACAGTAAATTGTACTTACTTTTGTTTTGTGTTAACTTACCCATGTGTTACTTATGTTGGTAAATAAGAGGTTCTTATTTCGGTATCTTCCTGATGATATCTTCGTCGATTCTTCATTCTGGTTTAACTATGTTTTCCACATAGGTGAATCTTTTCACCAAAGCTAAACTTGTCTCCCTTATATAGCATGTGCTAGTGAGAGAAAAATGTCAAAAAATATGTTACAACTTCCCAATCATTTTACAACTATCCAGCCATGAAATATATGTTTCAGCTTTCTAGTCATGAAATATATGTTACAGCTTTCTAGTTATGAAATATATGTTACAGCTTTCTAGTAATGAAATATATGTTACTGCTTTCTAGTAATGAAATATATGTTACTGCTTTCTAGTAATGAATATATTTTACAGTTTTCTAGTAATGAAATATATGTTACAGCTTTCTAGTAATGAAATATATGTTACAGCTTTCTTGTCATGAAATATATGTTACTGCTTTCTAGTAATGAAATATATGTTACAGTTTTTTAGTCATGAAATATATGTTACAGCTTTCTAGTCATGAAATATATGTTACAGCTTCCCATTAATAAAATATACGTTACAGCTTTCCACTCATAAAATATACGTTACATATATCCAGTTACAAAATATATGTTACAGCTTTCTAGTCATGAAATATATGTTACAGCTTTTTAGTCATGAAATATACGTTACAGCTTCCCATTAATAAAATATACGTTACAGCTTTCCAGTCTTAAAATATGCATTGTAGCTTTCCTATCCACACCTTCTATTTTTACAGTTGGTTATTAGTTCTTCAGTGATCAGCTACTTACATGCATTTAGGCGTGTAGACTAGCGTGAGTCATGAACAAGACGGTGCGTTGAAATCCTCGCCGGTTTCATCATAGTTTGTCATGCAAGGTTATTTATGTGGGCCATATTTGTGTTCTAATGGTGTTGAGAGTGCTGCAGTCCTATAAAATATGCTCTGGTGTTTGCATGCATGCTCCATAGTCGCATGTTGCAATGTAACTGAGTTCTCTCTTTGCACAGGGATGTTGTGAGACAACAATGACCTGTTCTGAGTCTGAATATCTTGGTCTGTTTATGTCTTCCGAACTTGTTTAAGTTGTCGTACTCAGTTCATATTTTTCATATAATGTTTTTCATTTATGTTTTTTATTTCTTATCAAACAATTCTATTAAACTATCTTGAAACTGTTTTTATCTTTTTCCCTGTCTCACCTTACATCATTTGTTCATGCTGTCGCAGTGTATCAGCCCTTGGGTCTGGTGTTCTTGCAACGTTTATTGAGGACTTGTTGGGTTGTGTTTTTATCTTTCTGCCTTGTCACGTGGCCAAACCATTGTATCTGTTGTTTCTTTAAATATTCTATGGCGGGGGTTATTCCTAGCTTTTTTTCTCAGTTCTTCACTTCAGGCTGGTTCCTGTCATTCGTCTAACACATTTAATCTTAGTAGAGGTTATTTTTCTTATTGTTCTTGCATCTAGGGTCCAGGACTGGCCAAAAAAATAATAATAATACTAATTAATTAATTTAAAAATGTATTTATTTATTTAATTACAATTAATAAAAAATAAAACCCTGCCAAGAATATATACAACAACAACAACTTAAATGTTTTGGCCTCCTGTTCGGAATGAATCCCCACCAATCACCATCAAGGACGTTCTTCTCGAGAAAGCATTGAAAAAGACCAAAGAAGACCCAAAAGAAGATGGATAGATGCAGTGATAGAGACATTTAACAACAAAGGAAAATCACTAATTCAGACAGTCCGAACAGCGCAAGAACGACAAATGATATAACCACGACACCTCTTCGGTAATAGCGAGAAAGAGAAAATAAGAAAAGAAGAATTAATTCAAAGAGAAGGTTTGTTTCCCCCTGATGTAGACATTGTATTTTTTTGTTAACCTTCACCTCATAAAAGTTCTCATTACTTCTTGTAAGCTGCCTCAAGTATTCTCAACATCCTTCTGTGACACCAGGTTTCTGTGCTCTCCACTGATTTTCTTGTCTGTTACCAGGTTATCCATATTTACATATGCATATATTTAATTATCCGTTAGTATATCACAATTAACAATGGCTTATTTTTATTTCCAGTACTTCACCTTCAGACAGATGTCGCAGGGGCCACATTCATGGCAGCTGGGAGCTCTGCCCCTGAACTGGCGGCAGCAGTGATTGGAGTATTCGTTGCTAAGGTAAACAGTGTGCATTGTTTTCAAATCGTCCTCTTGAAAATAGTACATTGGGAACTGTTAAATGTTTATTTGAGTACATGATAGAATTTCTTGCTCTCGTCCACAATAATAACTGCTTTAGATGTGGACTTTTCTTTTGATAGTAGCTGTGGACTTTTCTTTTGATTGTAGCTGTGGGCTTTTCTTTGATTGTAGCTGTGCACTTTTATTTTGATAGTAGCTGTGGACTCTTCTTTTGATAGTAGCTGTGTACTTTTCATTTGATTGTAGCTGTGTACTTTTATTTTGATAGTAGCTGTGGACTCTTCTTTTGATAGTAGCTGCGGACTCTTCTTTTGATAGTAGCTGTGTACTTTTCTTCTGATAGTAGCTGTGGACTTTTCTTTTGATAGTAGCTGTGTACTTTTCATTTGATTGTAGCTGTGTACTTTTATTTTGATAGTAGCTGTGGACTCTTCTTTTGATAGTAGCTGTGTACTTTTCTTCTGATAGTAGCTGTGGACTTTTCTTTTGATAGTAGCTGTGTACTTTTCATTTGATAGTAGCTGTGGACTTTTCTTTTGATAGTAGCTGTGGACTTTTCTTTTGATAGTAGCTGTGTACTTTTCATTTGATAGTAGCTGTGGACTTTTCTTTTGATAGTAGCTGTGTACTTTTCTTTTGATAGTAGCTGTGGACTTTTCTTTTGATAGTAGTTGTGGACTTTTTTTTGATAGTAGCTGTGGACTTTTCTTTTGATAGTAGCTGTGTACTTTTCATTTGATAGTAGCTGTGTACTTTTCTTTTGATAGTAGCTGTGTACTTTTCTTTTGATAGTAGCTGTGGACTTTTCTTTTGATAGTAGCTGTGTAATTTTTTCTGATAGTAGCTGTGGGCTTTTCATTTGATTGTAGCTGTAGACTTTTCTTTTGATAGTAGCTGTGTACTTTTCTTTTGATAGTAGCTGTGGGCTTCTCATTTGATTGTAGCTGTAGACTTTTATTTTGATTGTAGCTGTGGACTTTTCTTTTGATAGTAGCTGTGTACTTTTCTTTTGATAGTAGCTGTGGGCTTTTCATTTGATTGTAGCTGTAGACTTTTATTTTGATAGTAGCTGTAGACTTTTATTTTGATAGTAGCTGTAGACTTTTATTTTGATAGTAGCTGTGGGCTTTTCATTTGATAGTAGCGGGCTTCTCTTTTGATAGTAATTGCGGACCTTTGGTTTTGATAGTAGCTGTGACGTCATACTATCTAAAAGCGAAGTTGTGGACTCACCCCCGCCACTTTCTCCCCCGAATAAAAAAATAAATTAAAGAACCCTGTTTCTCCTTGAGGGTGATGTGTATAGTATGTTGATGTTATTGTTCACAGTACATTTATAGTTGATCACAACAGGTAAATCAAGACAGAATTCTCTCATTTATTATAATCATATGATCAGTTTATTGATCTCTATTATTATTCTTGGCCTATGATCGTTCTGTAGTTGATGCATTTATCTTAAATTAATGTTAATTAATTCGGGACTTCTCTGAGACAAATAGTCGATGGATATGATCAGTCCCAAGTGCATATCTTGTATTCAATCTCTCTTCACTACTTACTTATATCAGAATGTGAAACACAACTTGAAAACTCTCAGACACTTCACAACTAAACTTCATATGTTCATTGCTATCCTTACTACTCTCTATCAACTTACTTAATAACTTCTCAACTGACTTAAAACTACAACTTGAAGATTCTTAACTTCCTAACTAACTGGCTCAACTTTCTAATCTTAACTTTTATAACTGTTCTATCCCTGACTGTCTGTATCTCTAACTGTCTAATTCTATAACTTCTATCTACATAGAGGCCAGGCGAATAAAGCCAATATCTTATTTTCTTTTGATAACTTCACCAACCACAGCCCTACAATGGGCTCTCCTGTAGCTGAAGCATGCTGGTCTCATTACCCCATTTTTCTGTTTTCTTTGTTGCTTCGTCTTAAATTTGGAATATGTTTTGTAAATGTTAACGTCATTTTCATTTTATTTTTGATCACCTTTTTAATACATATTTTTAACATCGTTGATGCATGCTTCAAGTTCTGCTTCATTGATCTTTTCATAATAAAAAGAAATTGTTTAAATGAACTCCAAGATCGAGTTTGGCCTATTACCACAGTCAGTTGGACTGACTGTGGGGTTAATGGTAGATCAGCGACGGTGATTATTTTGTGTTAAGTACAGCTTACGTGCGGTTGGCTTACCACGGCAACAGCCGGGGTTCGTACCCTGGCGAGGACACCTGGGTTTTACTAATTCCCTAAAAATTAGTGGGAGCCGCGATAGCTCAGTGGTTAGTGAACTGGACTACTACGGACAAGGGGTAGGGTTCGATCCCAACCGACGGCTTCCGGGTTCACCCAGCCTTAAATGGGTACCGGATTTTTTCTGGGAAAGTAAAGCAGCACGGGCGTAATACTGACCACATTACCCCAAAAATCATGTGCTGAAGGTCTGTAAAATAACACCATATTTCCCTATACGCCACTTGGCGTGACGGGGGTACTTTACTTTTTTTACAGCTTACGTTGAGTTGGTACTGCTGTGATCAGGTGACATGACTTAGTGCCAATAAACAACAGTTTGAATTCTGGTCTGTAATTGCAAGTTGCTGTCGTTGTTTAATGTTACTATTTGTGCATATGCATGTTTATGTGTGTGCGTGTGTGTGTGTGTGTGCGCGCGCGCGTGCGTGCGTGCCTGCTGCCTGCCTGCGTGCGTGTGCGTGTTAATTCACTTCCTGCATCTGTTTATTATCTATATACTTTTCTGACATCGAAGATTTCTCAAATTAGTTGGAATAAACTAAATACTTTTAGACGCTGTTCATAACACCATAGCTTACCCTCTGACCCCTCTATTGTTTATTTCTATACTCTGTAGCATATCATGCAATCAATTATTCTGCCTTCTGGCATTGATACGGAATTTTGACATCTGTAGTTAGTTTTATTTGACCCACGTTGCAGATATTTTAAAGTGGAAACGTTGGTTTGTTTAGTCTTATCTTATCCCCAAGGGCGAAGCATCCTGTTATCAGTTATGCCATTGTTTCCTATAAATGAGTTGTTAGTCTCGAAAGTTGACATTAAGAAACCATTCGGTTTAGAATAGCGTTGTCGTGTGTTATATATAATTTGACTGTGGAATCTGCAATCTGCTGGTCATGCTAATCTACCCCGAGCTGTTTATTTTATTATTTGAAAGCATAAGCCTCCTGAAACCTGTTCGATAATTTCACTCATAACAATTTATAGCACAGCGATTGCTGTGGGGCACCACTTCAGACAAGAATGTGGATAAATACGAACATTACACATTATGAGCTATAGTGTAAATATACATTAAGACGATATCAATACAAAGCTTTCATGAACTATGTATAAATGCAAAACAACTAGAATTGGTTAATATAAAGATAGAAAACAAGATCTACGCTTTAATTAAAGTACGCGAAAGATGCCTTCTATTTCAATAACTTTCTCGAACAAGTAACGAGCGAATATCTTAAAAATCACGTGCACAATGGGCGTTGAAAGGCGGTCATCTTGAACCTCAAGTCCTGCATGCCTTTCAAATTGACAACAGATAATTGAATTGACGAACTTGTTAAAATCATCATCATCAAGTACCGGGCCTACTCGCGTAGGTGATCATGTCTCTCCACAACTTTCGATCTCGACAGTTCTTTATCATTTCTGTTGTTGACCTTCTGCCAAGCTATTCTCTTAAGCTGTCTGGTATTTTCTCTCTTTCCTTCCCCCTATCTCTTCCTCCCTCAATTGTTCCAGTTGTTACAATATATTCCAGTTGTTCTCTTCTCATTACATGGCCAAAAAATGATGATTGTTTCTTCCTAATATTGGAAATTAGCTCTCTTTTTGCTTTAACCTCTTTTAGAACATTTTCATTACTCTTCGTAGCTGTCCATGGTATTCTCAACATTTTTCTGTAAAACCACATTTCTACAGACTCCAGTGATTTTCTTGTCTGTTGTCCTATTGTCAATGATTCGCATCCATATGTTAAGACTAGCACTACATAACATTTAAGAACTCTTTTTCTTGTTTCTATTGTCAAAAATGGATTGCATAGTATCTTCCTCATTTTCTGGAAAGCTGCTTTTGCCTGAGCCATTCTGCATCTCACCTCTTTTGTACATCTTCCGTCTGAGATTAACAAAGTTCCTAAATATTTAAATTCATTTGCCTGTTTTAATATTGTTCCACTTGTCTTTATTCTGCCTTGAGGTGATGTCTTTTTCTTTGTTGTTACCATTACTTCTGTCTTTTAGCTATTACGGCTGAATCCTTTATTTTTGCTTTCTTTCACTATAATGTCCTACATTTCTTGTAACTCATTTTCACTCTTAGGTATTAATACTGTATCATCAGCATACCTTAGATTATTTGTATTATGACCTCCAATTGTTATTCCAGGCTTGCCCCTTATGGATCTTAAAATAATCTCACTATAAATATTAAACAAATCTGGTGACAGCACACAACCTTGTCTAACACCCTGTTTTATTTGTTGAAACATTCCCAATTGGTTTCCAGTTCTTATGGCTGTTGTTTGTTGCTAGTACATGTCCTTTATTATTCTTAGATCTTTGCTGTCTACGTTTATGCTTTCTAAAATTTTGATTATTTCTTGGTGCTTTACTTTGTCAAATGCTTTGGTGTAATCTATGAAACATAGGTATAGATCTGTTTTCACCTCAATGGCTCTTTCTACTAAAGATCTTATGATATATATGGCATTGCTTGTTCCTTTACCTCCAACGAAACCACACTGTTCATCACTAATTTCTGGACTGATTTTGTTTCGCACTCTTCGCATGATGATTCTTAGTAATATCTTAGTCATATGACTCATAAGGCTTATTGTGCGATGATCATCGCATTCAATTGCACCAGATTTCTTTGGTAGGGAAAATTTACAAAATCACCCATGGCTTCAATCTCTTCTTTAGTTATATTATCTGGTCCAGGAGCTTTTCCTGCTTTCATATTGCGCAAGGTGTCTTCCACTTCTTCTCTGAGTATTTCTGGTCCTTCTCCATTATCCTTAATATTTACTTCTGTTCGTTCATCATTATAAAGATCTTTAATTTATACTGTTCATCGTTCCCTTATGCTTTCTTGTTCGATCAACAGTTCTCCTTCCTTTGATCTTAAACACCAGTTTTTGATTGCGTTTTTCTTCCGGTTAATTCTTCAATTTGTTTGTACAGTATATAGTTTTAGCATCTCCATTTTGTTGCATTAAAATTTCTTTGCATCTCTCTTTTAGCCATGCTTCTTTTGCTTCATTGCATTTTATTACAATTTCTTTATTTAATCTCTTATACTCATCTTTATTTTCTTTATTTCTTCTTCTTGTATCCATTGGCTGCAAAATGTCATCTGTCTTCCATTTCTTTCTTGAATTTGTCCTCACTGGTGGTATGAACTCTTTTGATGTTTGTTGCATTGATTCTTTTAGCATTTCCCACTGTTCATCAATGCTCTGTATCTTCTCTATTGCATTGTACCGGTTCTGAATTGTGATTTTGTATTTGTCTTACAGCTTCTTGTCTAATTTGAGTAAATCTAAATTTAACTTGATGTTAATTTAAGCTCTTTCTTGTTGTGGCGATTCATGATTGTACAAAGAAGTTACGACGGTGGTTTTCTGTTGCCTTTCGGTTTGTTTACGATTGGCTCCGCTAGCCTTTGACTAAAAAGTCTCACCCACGAGGCAGTGGTTATTGTTAAAATAACCAAGCTAATCAGAATCGAGCACTTGTATAATCAGTGCTTAACAAACATGTGAAACGTGCACACTAAATGCACAATAGGACAGGAAATACAAATTATTAAAGTGAGACTGTACGGTAAGATTATCAATATCTTACATGCAGACCACACCACAAACCACCCACAATAACGCAGATATGTATGATGATTTCTACATCAATGAAGACAAAAAATATACTGCTAGGCGCATATCGAATGATCTAACGGCCTGGCCAAGACCAGTATTTCCGAGCTTTTCATGATCTATGTTTATGTAGTAATTGTTGTATTTTTCTTGTTATGTTGTTTATTCTAGTACTTTTTCTATTGTCCATTTTCTATTGTTTATCCTAGTAATTGTTCTATTGTTCATGATCTATTGTTTATCCTAATTCGAGTTCTAGTTTTTTTTATCCACGAGTTCAAGAGTGAAATAAAAATGCAGACATGAGCAGCTAGTGATAACTGCAATAGGCATGTTGTCTGTATTCTCCAGCCACATACAAACTCCCCTAAGAATGGCATACACACCTTGGTGATAGTTATTTCTCTACATTCAATTTTCACTCCAGACCCAAATGGTTCGTTATGTAATTCCACCTGTAATGATATTGTGAATATCCGGGCTTGATTAATGATATATAATGTACAGTCATCATCATCATGTGCCATACCGGTTGACGTAGGCGATAATGTCCTTCCACAATCTTCTATCTGCAGTGCATCGTATCAGTTCTGTTGTTGACTGTTTCCCATGCCGTGACACCTAGCTATCTAGTATTTTCTCTCTTTGTCGTCCGCGATCTCTCTTTCCTTTTATTTTGCCAGTTGTAACCAAGTATTCCAACTTTCCTCTACTCATGATGTGCCCGAAAAAATGTTGATTGTTTCTTTCTGATGTTTTTTAGAAGCTGCCTTTTTTGTACAATAACATACATAATGTCGCTAGTTCGTGTAGTATTAACTTTGACCGAACTAGGCCACAGCCTAAGGAGAGGTGGACAGAGGAAAAAGATGGGAAAATAGCATCCAAGAATTGACAGACCTCGATTTCTTGCAGAGTCCCAAATACCGACATAAGACAGAGATAAATAGAGATGGTTGTTGAAGTGAGTCAGTGAGACCCTCGGGGTTTTAGGAAGAAGTGAAGGCTACGTTTAGATGTGAGAGAAAGGGGCCTAAACTCTTTTTCGCTGTCCTTACCTTCCCCAACTCAGTGAACCAGCTGTAATGTGTAGGATAATAATACAAATTTACTATATAATTGCCAATAATTTCAAAAAATATTTTCACTGCACAACGACTTTATAAACATCCCGTATATATGTATTTACAATGCAAACATTATACGTTACTTTTTGGTATCCAAAATTTAAAAGGCAAATCTGTTGGTTTAATTCGAATGCCGTGAATAAACAAATATTATACTTGCATGTTTAATTTCACAGTCTTTTAAGATAAATATTGTGAATGTGTTTTAGAAACACAAAACTTTGAAATCACACATTAGACGTTCAATTTGAATTTCAAAAACGTCTAAGTGAAACATTATGTTATGCATATAATAATGTTTGGTGTCTATCTGCCATCCTGATAGTCACAATCTCTCGTGTAATCCTGCAGACATAACAGGCAGAACCATCTTTTTACCCTGAAATTTACTCTTTAACGATGCCTTCTTTCCTCCCCCCCCTCCCCCCCCCCCCCCAAAAAAAAAAAAACACCCAAAGATTATTCTTGGCGCTAGCTCAAGCCACGAGGTCGTAACAAACACTATTATTACTGCATTAATACATATATATTATGTAGCCATTTTCAAGAGTTTATTTCAGCTGTTGAATATTACAATTTCAAATGCGGGTTTTTATTGTATAGAGGATACCGTTAGTTTAAGATGATTGCTGTTAAAATTACGACAGGGGAAACAGATTGTTGTAATCTCAAAGCTAGGAGTTAAATTGTGGCAATTCTTCCACGTGGCCAAGCTAGACTTGGAAACAAAATCAATATTTTGCCCCGTCGTGGCGCCACGTATCGACCTGATGGATTGTCCTCGTTTTACGGGCCCCGATGTCGAGAAACGTATTGAGCCAATGGATGACCTTCTTACTGCTTTATAATGAGCGCGAGTGAACCAATGGTTAACGCCCCTGCAAAGAAAAATTACCAGGTTTTTAACCTCATGATTTGTGTGAAATTATTTGATATTGACCCAAATACCTGCCTGGTCTTTCCGCCATTTTGGCCCATTATATTGCAGGAGAGCGTGGGTTATCGGCCCACACAGGGTGTCTTCTTTGCAATGAAAACTGAATATTTGAGATGATTTGTTTGGAATTATTATTTTATTATTATTTTCTCGGCCTGCTTCTAACAGTTTCCGCCAATTGCACTTGAACATGGGGAATTGCGTTTATCGTCCGTTTCTGATTGAACTATACTTTTGATTTCACCCAAGTTCATGGATCACATGGATCGTTTCACATACAATTGGTTTTTCGGTAATCTCAAAAACAAATCACCCCACTCACTCCTCCGGGAATTTAATAACCGATAAGAGGGGGAATGACAAATGTTTTATTGCGCCCTCGATTTAGTTTCATATCGGAAGTTGTTTGTTTATATAAATCTATGTGTTTATTTATGTGCTTGTCTGTGTAAGTAAATGATCTTAATAACTAAACAAGACGTAGTAGTCAATCTTCAAAAATGAAGAGTTCTATTATCCTTAGACCTTAGATAGACTGAATACCTAATTAATTGTGTGTTAACGTTCATGGCTTAGAAGACGGTAAAGTCAACGGAAATTAATATAAAAATTAGTTCTGACATCATGCCCATAGTACACAAGAAAATGTCATTTAAATTAGATTTTTTGTTTTTAATCTTTGTCATGGTGTAATACAAGTCGAATGGTTGTTCTCTTCTGAAACATGTGTGCATTTAGTGTCCTAGAAAAGCAAAAGTTAGTGAACATGGAATAATGTGAAATGTTAGCAACGAAGATACTTAAAGAAGCGGCAACGATTATAAACAAAGTAATTATTCTAAACTAATTTGTTACATAGAGTGTTTTGTGTCTCTAGAGTGATCGCATATTTGTATTAAAGAAATGTATTCACGTCTCGAAGAGTATTCCTAAAATGATAACAGTGTCCATTTTTTATCCAATGACCATATATTAATGTGTAAAATTAAACAGAACGCCAGACCATTTAGCTGTAAACCGCAGGGACAGCTTGTTGAGTTTTCATTTTGATAATGATATGTATTTACACATTAATGGAAAGCTATGTTGAGAACAACCTCAAGCCGCTTGATGTAGGAAGGGACGACTATGTATTGAGTTTTCATTTTGAGAATGATGAATATTGACGCGTTTATGGGAGATGATCAGAACCGCCCCAGATAGAAGCTTTCATTTTGAGACTGCCAAGCTAGCAGAAAGTTGTTATTGGGAAGCCGTCTATATAATCAGCAAGGTAATGCAACCTAATCAGCAAGATAATTGATGCAACCTAATCAGCAAGATAATGCAACCTAATCAGCAAGATAATTAATGTAACCTAAACAGCAAGATAATTGATGCAACCTAAACAGCAAGATAATGCAACCTAATCAGCAAGATAATTAATGCAACCTAGTCAGCAAGATAATTGATGCAACCTAATCAGCAAGATAATTGATGCAACCTAATCAGCAAGATAATGCAGTCTAATCAGCAAGATAATTAATGTAACATTAACAGCAAGATAATGCAACCTAATCAGCAAGATAATTAATGCGACCTAATCAGCAAGATAATTAATGTAACCTAAACAGCAAGATAATTGATGCAACCTAAACAGCAAGATAATGCAACCTAATCAGCAAGATAATTAATACAACCTAATCAGCAAGATAATTGATGCAACCTAATCAGCAAGATAATTGATGCAACCTAATCAGCAAGATAATGCAACCTAATCAGCAAGATAATTAATGTAACCTAAACAGCAAGATAATTGATGCAACCTAAACAGCAAGATAATGCAACCTAATCAGCAAGATAATTAATGCAACCTAATCAGCAAGATAATTGATGCAACCTAATCAGCAAGATAATGCAACCTAATCAGCAAGATAATTAATGTAACCTAAACAGCAAGATAATTGATGCAACCTAATCAGCAA
The DNA here is from genome assembly GCA_032433765.1 of Megaustenia siamemsis. NCBI lineage: Eukaryota > Metazoa > Mollusca > Gastropoda > Stylommatophora > Ariophantidae > Megaustenia > Megaustenia siamemsis. The sequence goes on along the minus strand of JAVIAB010000051.1, from coordinate 76,973,628 downwards.
GATAATGCAGTCTAACCAGCAAGATAATTAATGCAACCTAATCATTAAGATAATTAATGCAACCTAATCAGCAAGATAATTGATGCAACCTAATCAGCAAGATAATTAATGTAACCTAAACAGCAAGATAATGCAACCTAATCAGCAAGATAATTAATGCAACCTAATCAGCAAGATAATTAATGCAACCTAGTCAGCAAGATAATTAATGCAATCTAATCAGCAAGATAATGCAACCTAATCAACAAGATAATGCAATCTGATCAGCAAGATAATGCAGTCTAATCAGCAAGATAATTAATGCAACCTAATCAGCAAGATAATGCAACCTAAGCAGCAAAATAATTAATGCAACCCTAATCAGCTAACGCAGAATAAAAGGATGGAAATGGCAGGACAAAATCACTAACATAGAATTATGGAAATATACCAGTGGATAAAGAGATACAGCGAAGACGATGCGCTGGATAGGACACACACTGCAAAAGCCAACTGAGAGTATTACTCAACAGGCCCTTTTTTGGAATCCCCAGGGGAAAAGACAAGGATGAAGACCAAGAAATTCTTGGAAAAGACAGACAGAAGCAGATATGAATATGATGGGGAAGACATGGAATGATCTTAAAAGTATGGCAAGAAACAGAACGACTTGGAAAGTGTTTGTTGAAGACCTATACTCCACATGGAGCTGAAAGGTAAAAGAAGAAGAATCAGAAAGATAATTAATGCAACCTAAGCAGTAAGATAATGCAACCGAATCAGCAAGGTAATGCAACCTAATCAGCAAGATAATTAATGCAACTTTAGAAGCAAGATAATCCAGGCCTAATCAGCAAGATAATGCAGCCTAAGTAGCAAGATAATGCAATCTAATCAGCAGTATAATGCAATCTAATCAGCAAGATAATGCAACATAATCAGCAAGATAATGCAACCTAATCAGAAAGATAATAATTAATGCAACCTGATCAGCAAGATAATGCAACCTAATCGGCAAGATAATGCAACCTAATCAGCAAGATATTGCAGCCTAATCAGCAAGATAATTAATGCAACCTAATCAGCAAGATATTGCAGCTTAATCAGCAAGATAATGCAACCTAATCAGCAAGATAATGCAACCTAATCAGCAAGATAATTAATGCAACCTAATCAGCAAGATATTGCAGCCTAATCTGCAAGATAATTAATGCAACATAATCAGCAAGATAATGCAACCTAATCAGCAAGATAATTAATGCAACCTAATCAGCAAGATAATGCAACCTAATCAGCAAGATAATTAATGTAACCTAATCAGCAAGATAATGCAACCTAATCAGCAAGATAATGCGACCTAATCAGCAAGATAATGCAACTTAATCAGCAAGATAATTAATGCAACCTAAGCAGCATGATAATGCAACCTAATCAGCAAGATAATGCAACCTGTATGGTACTTTTCATCTTGTCCGACGGTCTAGTGGAGGCTATTGTATATTTTTTTGAAGTTTTGTTTTTGTCGAACAGCTTCTCTTGTGGCTAAGTCTACCAATGTTTGACAAACACACGCGTTCACATAATGAACAAGTCAGGCCCCACTGGTTTCTAAGGGTTTTCCATCCTTTTTCATGAATCTTTTCTCTTCTAAGTTTTGCCTTAGCACAGTCTCAAATGATGTTATACCATGCTCTCCATGATGTGCGATCACTTGCCAGATGTTCCCAGTCATATTCATATATGGAGAAGTCATTCAGATATGATTTACAGATATCTTTATTTCGTAGTTTAGGTCTGCCGATTTGTCTTTTTCCGTGTATTAGTTCGCCATATAGTATTTGCCTTGAGATGCGCTTTTCTTCCATACGTTGGACATGCCCCAGCCATCTTAGTTTTCGACATCTGAGTATTGACATGATTGTTGTGGTCTTAGCACGTTGCAGGACAGTTAAGTTCGTTATTTTGTCCTGCCATTTGCTGTGCTTTATTCTGCGGAGACATCGCATGTGGAAGACATTTCGTCTTTTTTCCTGGTTTGAGTATGTTGTCCAGGTTTCGGATCCATATAATAGTGTGCTAAGCACACAAGTTTGATATATTAAGAGGTTGGTCTTTAGTGTTAGTTTCGTGTTGTTCAGGCCTTTTCTGTGAGTTTGCCGAAAGTCATAGCTGCTTTACCAGTTCGGTTGTTTATTTCATCATCCAGAGAAGTGGTTGGCGTAATTGTGGATCTAAGATACGTAAATTTCTGAACTGATTCTATTGGACAATCTTTTAGAGTAATTAATAGAGGTTTGATGTCGCCTTGACTTAGTATTACTGTCTTCTGAATAGTAATTGACAGTGAAAAAAGGTCGCATGCTTTGTCCAGGTTGTTGATCAGGGATTGTAGGATGGCTTCACCATGAGCGACTAGGGCTGCATCGTCAACAAATAAATGTTCTTTAAGTAGGGCAACATTTGTTTTTGTTTTTGCTCTTAGTCGTGCTAAGTTGAACAGTGAGCCATCTGATCTTGTGCGAACGTAAATATCTCCTGAGCTGTTTTCGAAGGCTTAATTTAGGAGGGCAGCAAAAAATATACCAAAAAGGGTGGGGACGAGGACACATCCCTGTCTCATTCCGTTGTTGACTGAAACCCTCTGATGAACTCCCATCAGAGTAGATTTTAGCATTCATGTCTTCATGAAGGGACATAATCAGCTTAAGTAATTTAGGTGGGCAGCCTATGCTTTCTAACACCTTGTTGAGCCCATTTCTGTTTACTGAGTCGAAGGCCTTTGTGAGATCCACAAAGACAATATAGAGCGGCATATTTTGTTCCCGACATTTTTCTTGCAATTGTCTAAGTATGAAAATCATATCTGGTTGATCTCCCGGCTCTGAAGCCGCATTGAGACTCGGGATAATGCAACCTAATCAGCAAGATAATGCAACCAGAACATACTTAATACATGTCTAGTGAAAGTGACTAAGTAATTATTCGACTACTTCAATTGTGTGGTGATCGATCCCGTTACTAAGCAATAACCAGCACACAGTTTTTTTTTTATTTTGGGGGGGGGGGGGGGGGGGGGGAGATCGATGTGAAATGTATGCAGACACAATTGTCTCGTTGTTCCCCATCTGATAAGCTTCTGAGTTGAGTTTTCTTATTTATTGATTGTTGGTCAGCCGATTTAATTGCACTTGGGGAAACCCAAAGGTGTTGAGCTCTTTTCGTCAAATGTGAGTAGTATAGATCCAGATTATTTCAATAGTTCGAGTTTTGTGTTTACATATAAATATTTATTCTACTTACTTCTTCGTTCTCCTTCAGCTGCTTAATCTTCGGTTACAATCACCTCTACTCAAGTAAATAGGATACCGAATATTCTACTGGCTGTTTCAAACTTCCAGTCTCGCTGTTGAGTTGTCTACTATTGAGTCGTATATTTACGTTAACAAAGTACTGTCAGCACATCATGCTGTTTCAGTGTAGCTCGCGAGGATGTCAAAATACGCTGCTTTCTATGTTAATTGCATAATGTCTACGTTTACATATTTAGTTTTTACTTTTCCTAACGTTTAACTAACATAATGCCTTATATATATTTTTTTCATTATACATTGTATGCTACCACGACCCCGCGGCAACTGTTCATCTTTCATATCCACCTTTAAAAGAAATTAATTCTGCGCAATCTGCGCTCTAAAGACGATGTACAGAACAGATCAGGCAAATGCGGCATTGCAATGAATGAGAAAGATATGTAACTATTTTTTTTATAAGAAATAAAATAAGAAAGAAGAATTCTTCATTGTAGATTCTTTACGCATGGAAGCGAATATTGGGTAATTAGACAACACACAAGAAAATAGTTGGCGGCTACAGTATGTGGATGTGCAGAAAAATATCGATAATACCACGGGCAACTAAATATAGTATCAAAGACATTCTGATAGAGGTCAAAGCAAAAAAATAAAAAAATGAAATGCATTACCTCGATCAGGAGAAAGCAGTCATTCGTTTTTGTTATGCAGTGAGAAGTTAACAATTGATTTTAACATAACATGTAAAGTTAAGGGAGGAAGGTAAAGGTAAAGTACGAGACTTGAACCGGCGTCTTAGCACGCAAGTTTCCACCCATATGTGCTCGGCCGCCTATCCAGAAATGTTCGGTGATTTCTGTATAGTGTCGCTTCAAGCATCGAAACTCACGATGCGAGGCGACATTACTCACCTTCTCAGGGTAATACCCTGGTACCCATTTCTGCCAACGCCTGGGTCGACCGTGGAGGTATTTTTTTTTCACCCACAAGTACAATTCACACTGCTCCCTGCGGGAATCGAACACGGGTTGTCCGAACGTCGGTAGTCCAGTTGGGTGGTTTTTCCTGGAGTAAGATGTTAGACAATTGTAGAAATAGAGAGTTGTGGAGAGACACGATCGTGAACTCCAGCAGACACGGTAGGTGATGATTTTGATGACGTTGTTTTATTATCACTAAGCTCCGATATCTACAGCTTTCGATACAAAACATGATTCTTTAGCATGGCCAGAGAAGAATAGAACCGCTGTCTCCTCCAAAACATGATTCTTTAGCATGGTCAGAGAAGAATAGAACCGCTGTCTCCTCCAAAACATGATTCTTTAGCATGGTCAAAGAAGAATAGAACCGCTGTCTCCTCCAAAACATGATTCTTTAGCATGGTCAGAGAAGAATAGAACCGCTGTCTCCTCCAAAACATGATTCTTTAGCATGGTCAGAGAAGAATAGAACCGCTGTCTCTCCAAAACATGATTCTTTAGCATGGTCAGAGAAGAATAGAACCGTTGTCTCCTCCAAAACATGATTCTTTAGCATGGTCAAAGAAGAATAGAACCTGCTGTCTCTCCAAAACATGATTCTTTAGCATGGTCAAAGAAGAATAGAACCGTTGTCTCCTCCAAAACATGATTCTTTAGCATGGTCAGAGAAGAATAGAACCGCTGTCTCCTCCAAAACATGATTCTTTAGCATGGTCAGAGAAGAATAGAACCGCTGTCTCCTCCAAAACATGATTCTTTAGCATGGTCAAAGAAGAATAGAACCGTTGTCTCCTCCAAAACATGATTCTTTAGCATGGTCAAAGAAGAATAGAACCGCTGTCTCCTCCAAAATATGTCGAAAGAGGCAGCTAAGGAGATTTTACGGGCTAGGTCTCCGCTGGTGCTACGGAGTTCATGCATCAGAGCTGAAGTGGTCTTCAGAGCATTCACTTGTGTATGGCGGGTGTGCATCATACTGGGTAGCGTGTTGAGGAAGGGATCTGAACACTTTGAATTTGTCCTTTGTGCAATGAAAATGATCTGTCGGCTTATCTAAACTTGGGCGTGGCGTTTTTGAGTGCATACTTGGTCAGACTATCTAGTCTGGTTCCGTAACGGCCTCTGCTGGGAGGTGGTGTAGGATCCTTATCAGTTCTGGTTTACTGGTCCAGACGCCAACAGTCAGTGAGTCGCTGATCGCTTTCAGTTCATGCGCCTTCCGGCGTCTTGGTCCCATTTTATGCAAACAAAAATTAGCAGCATGTTATAGATATTGGCCCACACAATTATGACCTGGTAGTTATTACAAGTAATTACTCCCTTAGATCTGTAACATTAATTTCGATCCGCCAATATATTTCACAGCTTACGAGAGAGTGAGAGACACGCACAAATGCACGCACACATATATATATATATATATATACATAGCGTTTCTCTTATCCTTATTTATTGGTGTTAATGCCTGGCACAGGTTTTGCTTTTATATACAGTCTGTAGATAGAGAGCTGCATACGTAAAAGGGACAAGTGGTACTGATTTTCACATACATCATATACGGAGCGGAATCTGTGGCCCTTGTTATCGACTTCAATCTTATAAAGTTTCATTGACAATAAATTTCTGTAAACGCCATGCGTCTGCTTAACAGTCACTGACTTCAAAATAACTGGTGACTTATAACTGACTATTGGCGTCGTGATCAGCGAATGAGAACTGATTGAGTTTCTACGTCACCGATTCGTGACAGCTCTGGAAGTCTGATCAAGTTGATATCGACTTAAGGAAAGATGCCGTAATGAGGTCGGATTTGTTGATCCGAGATCGCTACTTGCTGCACACCACAACACAACACACCACAACACAACACACCACAACACACCACACCACAACACACCACAACACAACACACCACAACACACCACAACACAACACACCACACCACACCACAACACACACACCACACAACACAACACAACACAACACACCACAACACAACACACCACACCACAAAACAACTCAACTTTAGTCTACTTACCACCTTTTCAGAGTTGGTCCAGTTAGAGTAGTAATCATCGAGATAACGCAAACAAAGATAACGATCTTATTCCATCATTCCAGAGAATAAAATGATTCTCGAATTGTTGTAACCTCATGCTCTAGTCACGGAATGACACGTCGCAAGTGATAACAGTCTTTTAAGATTGCTTAGCTAGCAGTGTGCTAAAGTCCAGATGTCTCGTGCCAAAGCGTTGTGTCGATGAGCATGTGTTCACGATTCTAGGCTGTCTATTGTTCTCTGTGCTTTCTGTTGTTTGTAGATTGTTCCAAGTACTGTAAACATTCCATTGTCCCTCATTTGTTTTAAGCTAGAATAAAACAAAACTATTATCCCTACTTACGTTCCAAGTTCATATTTTCAGCGTCTGTTTTATATCTTGCTTACAGTAATTGGATGACGATCTGCTATCATCTGTAGGACATGACTTCCCCTACCGAACGACGGTATTCCTTTGGAATCCCCTTTAACGTTGTTACCGGGAATCCTATAATTGTGCCGACCAATGATTATACAACGAAGTTACGACGGTGGTTTTCTGTTGCCTTCCGTTAGTTTGTTTACGGTCGACTCCGCTAGCCTCTGATTAAAATGTCACACACAAGACAATGGAGTTGTTTTTCTTTAGGGAAACCTCCCTTAGCCTTTTACTCTCCCGAGCATACCTGCAAGACAGCTGGGCATCCGCAGGTTGTACTGTTTACTGCATATGTAGCAGGTAAAATTACCTGAACTGACAAAAACAATAATAAAGGACTTAGCCTTTACAGCAAAAAGACAAAGGTAATGGTAGCAAGAAATAAAAAGACATCACCGCAATGAATAATACAGACAACAAGGAACAATATTAAAACAGTTAAATGAATATAAATATCTGGGAACAATGTTAACCTCAGATAGTAGATGGCACACAAAAGGTGAGACGCAGAATGGTTCATGCAAAAGCAGCTTTAAAAAAAATGAGGAAGATACTGTGCAATCCATTTTTAACAATGAAACAAGAAAAAGAGCTCTTTTCAATGGAGGCTGTAGAAATGTGGTTTACAGAAGAGTGCTGAGATTACAATAGAAAGCTAAGAAGAGTAATGAAAATGTTCTAAAAGAGGTCAAAGCAAAAAGAGAGCTAATTTCCAATATTAGGGAGAAAACTTCATCATATTTTAACCCTGCAATGAAAATTGAACAGGTTGAATATATTCTGGCAAGTGGGAAAGTTGAGGGAGGATGAGATAGAGTGAAGTAAAGAGAAAAGATAAACCATACAGCTGAAGAGAATGGCTTCGCAGAAGGTCAACAACAGAAATGGTAAATAACTGAGGAGATCGAAAGTTGTGGAGAGACATGATCACCTACGCCGGCAGGCATGGTACTTGATGATAATAAAGATTATCCCTTCTAGACAAATGCTGCCACCGTGTTTGCCTTCTATAGAGAGGTCAGAGGCTAAACTTCACTGTGCATTGTTGTGCTGTTCTTGATAAATGTTAGCGTATTTTTCTTGTTATATTCTTGTTAAATGTTATTGTATTTTTCATGTTTTATTGTTGGTAAATGTTAACGATTCGTTGTTATGCTACTGTTGATAAATCTTAACAGTTGATTGTTTTTGTCTCAGGACCATCGTCACTATACTTAGACAGTATCCATTCTTTTTCCTAATAACACAGACATATTTGCAGCACAGAGCACGAGCTATGTATCTTCAACATAAAACCCTCCCAGAAATTTTCTTCATTTTGAAGATAGCAGGAATTGTACTTTTTTTAGCAGATAAATTTGGCCCCGTCCGCATCTTACAACACATTCCTTCTTATCTTCTTTTGTCTGGGTTCAGATTTGATACAAATTGAATAAGTACCTCACCCCACCCTTTTTTACAATCCGTCTCTGATAAGATAAGACTATGTCTACTACTACGTCTAATACTATGTCTGACATATCTTGAGATCTCAGATCGCCATAAAAATTAAACCTGGGAGTTCTAAACCGTTTGAAACGAATACCTTTTGATTATGATGCGAACATTTGTGCCTGACAATACAGCTGGCCCTTTTATCGTAATCGTTAATTATTCTAGTGGTAGGGTTCGATCACAACCAACGGCTTCCGGTTCACCAAGCCTTTAATGGGTACCTGATTTTTTTCTGGGAAAGTAAAGCGGCACGGGCGTAATACCGACCATATTACCCCATAAATCATGTGCCGACGATCTGTAAAATTGATGGTCACTAACACCATATTCCCTATACGCCACTTGGCGTGACGGGGGTACTTTATTTTTTTATTTTAATTATTCTGGTTGGTTAGATTGCACATGTTGCTTGCAAATGACTAGTTCTCAAATTCCTTTCATTATCACAACAATTCCTTAAGTCACTTCATAGATTTGAAAGCAAAGATCATATGCATGTAGCTGAAATCTATACCCCCCTTCCCAAACCGGGAAAACCACTCAAATAACTTGAACAGTTCGCAGCCTGTTCCCCAAAAGGCTTCCACATTTCATAGAATTCTGTAGCCATTTTTTCCTAATTTGAAACTGAATCTAATGCACACGCGCAGCTTACGGAAGTCTGCCTCGTCTCAAATCACTGATAGCGACTAACACGCGTTTTAAAAACATGCCATTGCGTCATTTTCGCTACACACAGATTGCTCATTTCCATCACTCACACACTAGGGGTCATAATATTAGAGGCATGTTTCAAACATACGCCCCCTTCAGCGCAGAAAATTTAGTTTCAGTTTCGTCTTGTTCTGTTTTTGTTGACTGCACTTAGCATGTGCATCTGCCGACATTGGTTCAGAGTTGATATAGGAATCCTGTCCACATTTGTTAATCATATACTTTAGTAGTTGATTTGATCATTTGTGTCTCTCCTGGAAGATAAGCACTTCCTGTGTTATACATTCAACGCGATTAGAAGAGGCTGTAATTGAAAATGTAAAAACGTATGTGGTTGAAAATTGAATATTGCACTCCCGAAACTCTCAAATGTGTCATATGTGATCTTATTATTATTATTATTAAAATGAATTTAGATATATGGGAACATTGTTAACCTCATTGGTAGATGTACAACAGAGGTGAGACGCAGAATGGCTCAGGCAAAAGCAGCTTTCCAGAAAATGCGGAAGATACTGTGCAATCCATTTTCGACAATCATCATTAGCATGTGCCATACCGGTTGGCGTATGCGATCATGTCCTTCCACAATCTTCTATCTACAGTACATCGTATCAGTTCTGTTGTTGACTGTTTTCCATGTCTTGACACCAAGTTATCCAGTATTTTCTCTCTTTGTCGTCCGCGATCTCTCTTTCCAACAGAAATGATAAATAAATGTCGAGATCGAAAATTGTGGAGATACATGATCACCTACGCCAGCAGGCACGATACTTGATGATGGTGATTATTATTATAATTAGCAATAACTGGTAAAATATCATTCATACACACATATTGACTTTAGCTAAAACTGTGCACGTTTTATGTCTGATATCGCAGAAACCTCTTCTGTAAAATATCAGGTTTAAGAATGAGTGAAACGTACTATTTCATGACAACTTAATCTATAAACGCTGATAAATCTACATAATTAAAAGATTGGAAGATATAATGAAAATGGAACTTTCAAAAATATTAAAATGGCATTTTTCTATGAAAACAAGCCGTTGTGCACCGCGCTATGAGTGCGACGTTTAGGGAATACGGTAATGAGTCGACATTTTTCACTATCGGCACAAATTTTCGATCTTGTGTCAGCAGCACAATATTTTATACAAAAAGAAGAAGGTAAAAGGTGGGGAAGGGCCGTGTTGGCTCCTGTATTAATGTAAGGCTTTGTAAACGTAGAAACCAATGACAATTACGAAGACACAGACCTTCGTTAATGAATGCTTGTGCGGAATAAAAGGATGGAAATGGCAGGAGAAAATCACTAACGTAGAATTATGAAAAAATACCAGTCAAAAGCAGTGAACAAAGAGATACAATGACGACGATGGTGCTGGATATAACACACACTGCGGAAGCCAATAAAGAGTATTGCACGACATGCCCTTTTTTGGAACCCCCAGGGGAAAAGACAAAGATGAAGACCAACACATTCGTGATGAAGACAGGTGGAAGCAGAGGTGAAGATGATGGGAAGGAAATAGAATGATCTTAAAAGAAATGGCAAAAAAAAAACGGCTTTGAAAGTGTATATTAAAGACCTATGCTACACTGGGAGTTGAAAGTGTTTGTTGAAGATCTATGCTCCACAGGGAGTTGAAATATCTATAATCTAATATATATATATATATATATATATATATATATATATATATATATATATATATATCTATATCTGTCTCTCTCTCTCTCTCTCTCTCTCTCTCGCATATCACAATCAAACTGAAGCACATCACATACAATCTTAAGCCTAAATATCTTAGTAATACCTTAACTCATTTCATCCCAGCCCTTCATTTATGCATATGTGTATATATATATATATATATATATATATATATAGATAGATAGATATCTTACTAAAGTATGTGACCCTAACCAAACAACGTATACACAGCTAATGTAAACCTTTATGCACTACAGCTTGGCTGTTGTAAGCCACATCCTCTGTGACGTATTCTCGTTCCGATATTTTCAAATATTTCAGTAGAGTATCATAATTCGATGCATTTTGTGTCAGACCTGCTAGGCTCCATTTATCTGGGCAGTAATATAGATAAAGAGGGAGGAACAGAAAATGATACCAAAATAAGGATATCAAAAGCAAGAGGAGCTTTTGTTGCACTGGGAGACATATGGAAGTCCAAAGAAATTAGGTTAAATACACACACAAAATTTTCAACTCCAATGTTAAGTCAGTCATATTATATGGCTGTGAAACATGGATAACAACAAAATTGACAATCATAAAGATACAGACTTTCATTAGTGGATGCTTACGCAGAATAAAAGGATGGAAATGGCAGGACAAAATCACTAACATAGAATTATGGAAATGAACCAGGCAAATACCAGTGGATAAAGAGATACAGCGAAGACAATGGCGCTGGATAGGACACACACTGCGGAAGCTAACTGAGAGTATTACACAACAGGCCCTTTTTTTGGAATCCCCAGGGGAAAAGACGAGGAAGAACAAATAATTATTGGAGAAGACAGATAGAAGCAGAGATGAAGATAATGGGGAAGACATGGAATGATCTTAAAAGAATGGCAAGAAACAGAACGACGTGGAAAGTGTTTGTTGAAGACTTATGCTCCACAGGGAGCTGAAAGGAAGAGAAGAAGATCATAATTCGACACTGAAATATACACTAGATCAGATCTTCGTTACTTTATCCTTTTTGAAACACCCGAACTCAATGATGTTTTTTTTCTTATTCGAGGTGGGGGTATTTCAGGATAATGAAAAAAAGAAAAACAAGGAAGATAAACTAAAAGACTTAAACATTAAAAAGAACTATGTTATAAACACCATTCTACAGTGTAAATTGGACCAATGTGGCCACGTCAAAGACACAGCGGGCTGGAAAGAACAATAATGGAAACCATGGTTCCTGGGCGACGTATCATGGGCAGGCAATGGATACAATTGTTTAAAGACATCAAGGAGACCCTGAACATGACAACAGATGTGGGAGATCTGGCTAGAGACAGAGATTCTTTCATACGAGCTGCAGTGAATGCAACATCCTTTAAAGGACATGAGACCTGGTTAAGAAAAAATATTTCAAAACCGCTTGGTACATTAACCCACTTTAAACATTAACCCATTTGTGACATTAACCCACTTTAAACACTAACCCATTTGTGACTATAACCCACTTGGTACACTAACCCACTTGGTACACTAACCCACTTGGTACATTAACCCACTTGGTACATTAACCCACTTGGTATATTGTAAAAACCTCTTTCTTGGAATATCTCCTTATTTAGAACTGAATTAAAACTTCGGAGAGTGGGTGGCCGAATCGATAACTCACTCTAGTTAACCACGTGGGGGAAAATAAGAATTCTAATCACTGAAAGATCTCATTAAGTTATTTTCTGCAAATTTATCCTTTACGAGGTAATGCCATCTATTTTATCACTTTAGGGTGGCATCTCTTTTGCCAGTTTAGGATGGCATCTATTTTGCCACTTTAGTACGGCATCTATTTTGCCACTTTAGGAGAGCATCTATTTTGCCACTTTAGGATGGCATCTATTTTACCACTTTAGGATGGCATCTATTTTGCCACTTTAGTATGCCATCACTTTTGCCACTTTGGGGTCGCATCTATTTTGTCACTTTAGGGTGGCATCTATTTTGCCACTTTAGTATGGCATCTATTTTGCAACTTTATGATGGCATCTAATTTGCCACTTTAGTATAGCATCTATTTTGCCACTTTAGTATGGCATCTATTTTGCCACTTTAGGATGGCATCTATTTTGCCACTTTAGTATAGCATCTATTTTGCCACTTTAGTATGCATCTATTTTGCCACTTTAGTATGGCATCTATTTTGCCACTTTAGTATGCATCTATTTTGCTACTTTAGGATGGCATATATTTTACCACTTTAGTATGGCATCTATTTTGCCACTTTAGTATGGCATCTATTTTACCACTTTAGGAGTGTATCTATTTTGCCATTAGTATGGCATCTATTTACCACTTTAGGGATGGCATCTTTTTGCCACTTTAGTGGCATCTATTTTGCCACTTTAGTATGGCATCTATTTTGCCACTTTAGTATGGCGTTTATTTGCCACTTTAGGGTGGCATCTATTTTGCCACTTTAGTGTAGCATCTATTTTGCCACTTTAGGATGGCATCTATTTTACCACTTTAGGATGTCATCTATTTTGCCACTTTAGGATGGCATCTATTTTGCAACTTTAGTATGGCATCTATTTTACCACTTTAGTGTGGCATCTTTTTTGCAACTTTAGTATGACATCTATTTTGCTACTCTAGTATGGCATCTATTTTGCAACTTTAGTATGGCATCTATTTTACCACTTTAGTGTGGCATCTATTTTGCCACTTTAGTATGACATCTATTTTGCCACTTTAGGATGTCATCTATTTTGCCACTTTAGGATGGCATCTATTTTCCCACCTTAGGATGGCATCTATTTTGCCACTTTAGGATGGCATCTATTTTGCCACTCTAGTATGGCATCTCTTTTGCCACTTTAGAATGGCATCTATTTTGCCACTTTAGTATGGCATCTATTTTACCACTTTAGTATGGCATTTATTTGCCACTTTAGGGTGGCATCTATTTTGACACTTTAGTGTGGCATCTATTTTGCCACATTAGGATGGCATCTATTTGCCACTTTAGGAGTGCATCTATTTTGCCACTTTAGTATGGCATCTATTTTGCAACTTTAGTATGGCATCTATTGTACCACTTTAGTGTGGCATCTATTTTGCACTTTAGTATGGCATCTATTTTGCTACTTTAGTATGGCATCTATTTTGCCACTTTACTATGACATCTATTTTGCTACTTTAGTATGGCATCTATTTTGCCACTTTAGTATGCATATATTTTGCCACTTTAGGTGCATCTATTTTGCCACTTTAGTATGACATCTATTTTGCCACTTTAGGATGTCATCTATTTTGCCACTTTAGGATGGCATCTATTTTCCCACCTTAGGATGGCATCTATTTTGCCACTTTAGGATGGCATCTATTTTGCCACTTTAGTATGCATCTCTTTTGCCACTTTAGAATGGCATCTATTTTGCCACTTTAGTATGGCATCTATTTTACCACTTTAGTATGGCATTTAATATGCCACTTTAGGGTGGCATCTATTTTGACACTTTAGTGTAGCATCTATTTTGCCACTTTAGGATGGCATCTATTTTACCACTTTATGATGTCATCTATTTTGCCACTTTAGTATGGCATCTATTTTGCAACTTTAGTATGGCATCTATTGTACCACTTTAGTGTGGCATCTTTTTTGCAACTTTAGTATGACATCTATTTTGCTACTCTAGTATGGCATCTATTTTGCAACTTTAGTATGGCATCTATTTTACCACTTTAGTGTGGCATCTATTTTGCCACTTTAGTATGACATCTATTTTGCCACTTTAGGATGTCATCTATTTTGCCACTTTAGGATGGCATCTATTTTCCCACTTTAGGATGGCATCTATTTGCCACTTAGGATGGCATCTATTTTGCCACTTTAGTATGGCATCTCTTTTGCCACTTTAGAATGGCATCTATTTTGCCACTTTAGTATGGCATCTATTTGCCACTTTAGTATGGCATTAATTATGCCACTTTAGGGTGGCATCTATTTTGCCACTTTAGTATGACATCTATTTTGCCACTTTAGGATGGCATCTATTTTGCCACTTTAGGAGTGCATCTATTTTGCCACTTTAGTATGGCAACTATTTTGCCACTTTAGTATGGCATCTATTGTACCACTTTAGGTGCATCTATTTTGCCACTTTAGATGGCATCTATTTTGCCACTTTAGTATGGCATCTATTTTGCCACTTTACTATGACATCTATTTTGCACTCTAGTATGGCATCTATTTTGCCACTTTAGTATGGCATCTATTTTACCACTTTAGTGCGGCATCTATTTTGCCACTTTAGTATGACATCTATTTTGCCACTTTAGGATGTCATCTATTTTGCCACTTTAGGATGGCATCTATTTTCCACCTTAGGATGGCATCTATTTTGCCACTTTAGGATGGCATCTATTTTGCCACTTTAGATGTCATCTTTTTGCCACTTTAGAATGGCATCTATTTTGCCACTTTAGTATGGCATCTATTTTACCACTTTAGTATGGCATTTAATATGCCACTTTAGGGTGGCATCTATTTTGACACTTTAGTGTGGCATCTATTTTGCCACTTTAGGATGGCATCTATTTTGCCACTTTAGGAGTGCATCTATTTTGCCACTTTAGTATGGCATCTATTTTGCCACTTTAGTATGGCATCTATTGTGCCACTTTAGTGTGGCATCTATTTTGCAACTTTAGTATGGCATCTATTTTGCTACTTTAGTATGGCATCTATTTTGTCACTTTACTATGACATCTATTTTGCCACTTTAGTATGGCATCTCTTTGCCACTTTAGTGTGGCATCTATTTTACCATTTAGTATGGAATCTATTTACCACTTTAGTATGACATCTATTTTGCCACTTTAGTATGGCATCTATTTTGCACTTTAGAATGGCATCTATGTTGCCACTTTAGGAGGGCACCTCCCTTGCACTTTAGTGTGGCAACTATTTTGCCACTTTAGGATGGCATCTATTTTGCCACTTTAGTATGGCATCTATTTTGCCACTTTAGTATGACATCTATTTTGCACTTTAGGATGGCATATATTTTGCCATTTAGTATGACATCTATTTTGCCACTTTAGGATGTCATCTATTTTCCCACTTTAGGATGACATCTATTTTGCCACTTTAGGATGGCATCTATTTTGCCACTTTAGAATGGCATCTATGTTGCCACTTTAGGAGGGCACCTCCCTGCCACTTAGTGTGGCAACTATTTTGCCACTTTAGGATGACATCTATTTTGCCACTTTAGGATGGCATCTATTTTGCCACTTTAGTATGACATCTATTTTGCCACTTTAGGATGGCATCTATTTTGCCACTTTAGTATGGCATCTATTTTGCCACTTTAGGATGGCATCTATTTCCCACTTTAGGATGGCATCTATTTTGCCACTTTAGGATGGCATCTATTTTGCCACTTTAGTATGGCATCTATTTTGCCACTTTAGGAGGGCACTAATTTTGCCACTTTAGGAGTGCTTCTATTTTGCCACTTTAGTATGGCATCTATTTTGCCACTTTAGGAGTGCATCTATTTTGCCACTTTAGGAGTGCATCTATTTTGCCACTTTAGTATGGCATCTATTTTGCCACTTTAGGATGCATCTATTTTGCCACTTTATACGGCATCTATATTGCTACTTTGAGCTGGCATTTCTTTTGTCACATTAGGGTGGCAAATTTGCCACGCTAGCTGAAAAGCCGGCTATGGTGTTCGACGCCGCGGTAGACAGAAATGATTTTTTCTTTCGGTTTGAAATAAAAATCTAGTCTCACACGTCGTGGCGACTGCTTGACCAAGCGGCCTTATCCACTTTAGTGTGGCATCTATTTTACCATTTTAGTATGGAATCTATTTTACCACTTTAGTATGACATCTATCTTGCCACTTTAGTATGGCATCTATTTTGCCACTTTAGAATGGCATCTATGTTGCCACTTTAGGAGGGCACCTCCCTTGCCACTTTAGTGTGGCAACTATTTTGCCACTTTAGGATGGCATCTATTTTGCCACTTTAGGATGGCATCTATTTTGCCACTTTAGTATGACATCTATTTTGCCACTTTAGGATGGCATATATTTTGCCACTTTAGTATGACATCTATTTTGCCACTTTAGGATGTCATCTATTTTCCCACTTTAGGATGACATCTATTTTGCCACTTTAGGATGGCATCTATTTTGCCACTTTAGAATGGCATCTATGTTGCCACTTTAGGAGGGCACCTCCCTTGCCACTTTAGTGTGGCAACTATTTTGCCACTTTAGGATGACATCTATTTTGCCACTTTAGGATGGCATCTATTTTGCCACTTTAGTATGACATCTATTTTGCCACTTTAGGATGGCATATATTTTGCCACTTTAGTATGACATCTATTTTGCCACTTTAGGATGTCATCTATTTTCCCACTTTAGGATGACATCTATTTTGCCACTTTAGGATGGCATCTATTTTGCCACTTTAGTATGGCATCTATTTTGCCACTTTAGGAGGGCACTAATTTTGCCACTTTAGGAGTGCATCTATTTTGCCACTTTAGTATGGCATCTATTTTGCCACTTTAGGAGTGCATCTATTTTGCCACTTTAGGAGTGCATCTATTTTGCCACTTTAGTATGGCATCTATTTTGCCACTTTAGGAATGCATCTATTTTGCCACTTTATTACGGCATCTATATTGCTACTTTGAGCTGGCATTTCTTTTGTCACATTAGGGTGGCAAATTTGCCACCGCTAGCTGAAA
Source organism: Megaustenia siamemsis (assembly GCA_032433765.1). Classification (NCBI taxonomy): domain Eukaryota; kingdom Metazoa; phylum Mollusca; class Gastropoda; order Stylommatophora; family Ariophantidae; genus Megaustenia; species Megaustenia siamemsis. The sequence goes on along the minus strand of JAVIAB010000051.1, from coordinate 76,956,193 downwards.
AGCCGGCGTATGGTGTTCGACGCCCGCGGTAGACAGAAATGATTTTTTTCTTTCGGGGGTGAAATAAAAATTCTGAGTCTCACACGTCGTGGCGACTGCTTGACCAAGCGGCCTTTATCCCTCGGGTTCTATCGTTACCCCTCGACATACACCAGCAATGGTACTTACTATGTGTCGTAAAGATAGTTTTTTTTTTTTTTATTTATAGAGTTTGCACTGACCTGCCATCTTCTTCTTCTTTCTTTTTTCTTATATCCTTCCTCTGCTGCCGTTGGCGTCGAGGGGAGAAACAATCTGCCATTCTTTGCTTTTCTGTTGGCCTCTTCTGATGTTATTCCTCCTAGTGACTCTAGTATTCCCTTTATCCATCTCTTTCTCGGTCTTCCTCTTAATCTGACATTTTCGTAGCGTTTATTTAAGGCTCTTTGAGTCATTGTTAGTTCTTTTTGTCTTGTTATGTGGCCGAACCAATTTATTTGTTGTTTCTTTATGTATTCGATGGCTGGTTCAATTTCGAGTTTCTTCCTCAGGTCGGTGTTTCTTACTCTGTCCCTTAAACTATTTCCTGTCATTCTCCTGACACATTTCATTTCGGTGGTCGTTATCTTTCTTATTGTTCTAGAGTCCAGCGTCCAATTCTGGCACTGATAACTCAGAGTTGGTAGAAAAATTGATTTGTATATTGCCCTTTTTGCTTCCGTAGTTATTGCCTTGTTTTTCAATAGTGTTGATACTTGGCCTATAACTTGGCATGCTTTGTTACACCTTACATCTATCTCTGTCTCTTGGTTGCTGTCTTGTGCTAATGTGCTACCCAGATATTTAAAATTGTCTACTTGCTTCAAAGACGTATTTTCTATTATGATGTTTAGTTTTTCTTTCTTTCCTGATGACCTGCCATCATTATCTGTATATTGGTCAACAATTACAATGTGTGTAACTGCAGGATTTGCTTTATGTCATTTAAAAAAATATAGTTGTGTTGGAACATGTAATTTGTTGATGTTTATTTTTATTTTTTATGTTTGTATCACTGCATTAGAGGGGCAATTGCAAACGTACTGCCACCCTCTAAACAAAATAAAACGGTTATACGGTTTTTGTAGTTTGAAATATTTTTAAATGTCCTATTAGCCACGCATCAATTATAAAAATAGAAGCTATACTTTCAATCATTGGATCTTTTCTCAGGCATTTAAGGGGTGAAATAAAAGCAGCAAATGGTGGGGTGTAACGTAAATTCCTACAAGGTATAGTGACAGTTTTACAAAAAAGAAACACAACAAAATACTGACGTTTCGGCCAACATGCGACTTACTTTTGAAAACGAGAACAACACTAACGGACAATAAAATAAGGATACACTCTAGTGCATCAGGAATGAGCGGGATAAGTAAGTCAACGAGGGATAAGAAGAAGGATAATAAAAGAGATGATAAAATAAAAGGGTGGAATAAAAACTCAGACCCAATCGTTTTGTGGCGGCCTCGTTGGACAAACGGCCTTTGCTGTTCTGTCTTAAAAGTCCCCTTCCTCCTTTCTCGGGTGTTCCAAGAATGGACATGTCTCACAGAGAGGTTTTTTTTTTCCTTTTTTTTATTACAACTTTTTTTTTAGTATCTTGCTCTGACTGGCTGGAATTTATTTGTTAAAACACATTGTCCAAACCATCCCTGATATGCCGCCTTTCTTAATTGACGTATTTAGTTTTCGTTAGACATTGACGTGTTTAGTCGCTAGAATAATTGATATACTCTTTAATATATCTATTTTTCAGTTTCTGTCTATTTCTAAATTAGTTTGTCTGTCTGTGTATGATGTTGTTCTATCTCATCCTCCCTCTCGTCTATCTCTCTCCCTCTGTCTGTGTTTGTCGTTCCCTCCGTCCGTCCTCCCGCCTATCAATCTATATGTTTGCCTGCATGACTGCTTCTCTTCTGTCTGCCTCTTTTTCTGTCTCCCTGCTGCCTTGTGTCTGTCTCTCATTCTTTTTTCTATCTGACTACGTTGTATGTTTTTCTGCGCATGTATATAACTACGCCTCTCTGTCTACCCATCTGCCTACTTGCCTGGTCAGCCTATCTGTCCGTGTGGAGCGTATACTGCACAGCGTTAACGAGCACCGCGAACCTGGTACCACAGTTTATGTAATCACAAACGGGCCGGAACGTTTTATCGTCGCATTCTTTTGACCACAAAATGCTAGTGAATTATTATTGATATTGCATTTAGATAAAACTAACAGAACAAAATTGTGTTCAGCTACACACAGCTAGCTGTATAGTTAGCTGTGTAAAAAAAAAAAATCATGTATGTTGAGCATCTACACAATAAGGGGTTAAGGCAAAGAAATGCAAATGAATCATAAACATGTGAACTGCAGTAATGTTAAATGTGAGGGAGATTTTTTTTTTTATATAGAAAAAATGGTATAGTAAAAGCTTTACGTGATTGATAAGCGACACAAATTTGAACGACGTTTCGGCTCAATAAGCCTTCAGCAGGAACAAACAAAACAACACACACACACATATATGTAAGTAAATAAAACTAATCCCACATAGCTGACTAGTAATGAAACATCCAAAACAAAATAATCCAAACTGGTTTAAGAAAAGAACAATTTCTTCCCTGTGTCGTGGACCGTGGCCGGAATGAAAAAGAGAGATTGGCTGTTGTGCGCTGTAATTACCCTGCTGCTCAGAGGGTCAAACCGTGTAAAGGGTTCTAAAAATATGTGAGTAGGGAAACACTGCCTAGACTACCCCGCTACAAAGACACTGACAATGTCTATAAGTATCTAAAAGGCCACACGTACATGTATATACACACACACTCACACAAATGCGTATGTATATACATATACAAATATGCATGCATGTGTATATATATATATATATATATATATATATATATATATATATATTATATATATTATTATATACCTGTGCCCATACAAATGACCACACACATGCATATGCGCACCCATACAGGGACAAACATGTATGTGTGGAAATGTGCGTATAACGCCTACATAACCATAAGAGTACACACCGAGGTCAGTGTGCATGTACAAAGGAGAAAGAATAGAACAGAAGAATAACAGGTACTCGAAAGGTGGAAAGAATGATATGTCTGAGCGTGGGATACAATAAAAAAACATGTGAAAGGAAAGTAGCACAGACAAAAGAGGTATAGGAGACCACTGAAGTATCGCAGTGGGGTCTAGTGGAGGAGAGCTGTGAATAGCATGGCATAGTGGATAGACTAAAGTGCCCAAACGTAGGCAGCCGAGAAGACTATGCAATAGGGATGGGGCAACTAAAGGGAAACTATGTGTACGAGTGAGATACATTCATGCCTCGTGGGGTCAGCGAACCAAATTGGACGATAGGCGATTCTCCAAAGCAAACGGCTACGGCTGCCAGAGTGGCAAAGGACAATACCAGTGATACGGATGTCGTCTTTGCCCTTGTGGTCTGAGGAATTGAACCGGGAAAACACTGGAGTGCTAGTATTCAGTTGAACATCTCGAAGATGTGAAGCCATGCTTAATCTCAAACCGTCCGTTAGTGAATAAGACAGAGTCAGTGTAGGCACAGGTGATACAGATATGACCACAAGGGACCGTACCCAAGTGTTGATGGTCGGAGCGGGGGAGATGACTCCTAACCATAATGTCTCCCAAATTCATGCCGCGTTGGAAGGTGATAATAGGGGGATCACTAAAACGTAGACGAGTGTGGGATCAGAGTGGAGAATGGAACGACAGCGGTTGTGTATCTTCACAGCAGCCAGGCTGTGAGGATGATAGGTACTAACTGTTATGAGACATACTTGGAAGTCACGTTAAAAGATACAGTAACAAAGAGTATAGCTGATTTTTTTTCTCAATATTTTTATATTTAAAAAATTTAAGTGGCCATTTTAGTTATAATCGTAAAAATTGTGCAGCTTTCGCGAGTCAGGATGCCTGATTCATCGCTCTTTTGAAATTGATAAAGTAAAAGTAAAGTACGAGACTTGAATCGGCGTCTTAGCACACGAGTTATCACCCATATGTGCTCGGCCGCCTATCCAGAAGTGTTCGGAGATTTCTGGATAGTGTCGCTTCAAGCATCAAAACTCACGATGCGAAGCGGCATTCCTCATCTTCCCATAGTACTACTACCCTGGTATCCATTTCTGCTAGCGTCTGGGTCGACCGCGGGGGTTTTTTTTTTTTACAACTACGAGTACAATTTATACTGCTTCCTGCGGGAATCAAACACGGGTTGTCCGAACGTCGGTAGCCCAGTCGGGTGGTTTTCCCATACCGAGGCCCCCTTGAAATTGATATTTTGTTGTAGTGAATACAATGTGTAATGACCCACCAAATCTTTAGTTTTCTTGCTTTATAATAGCCTTTTTCCAGATATTAATCGACTTGTCCCTCATTAACGAACACAGCAAAAAGATTATCATTACATAAGCCGGGAAAGGCTGTTTGTGTGTTGTATCGACCCGTGATCCCTATTTTGGTTTCGTTTTTCATTCCAAAGGAACACAGCTGTGCGTCATATAATAGCAATCAGACTGTGGGAGGTGTCATAATGGGATATGTTACGGATTACTAACCGCCTTGTGATCTTCTCACTTGTTTTCCGGAGCTCTCTTTTTGTGTTTGCCTCGTTGAGAATTTCCTCTTTGGTGATTTTAATTGTCCAGGAAACTCTCAACATTCTTCTGAAAAAATCCCATCTCATCCCTGTGGCCTTCAATCGTCCTTTAGTACCATTTTAGTAGATAATATTTACGAACATAAACTAGCCAGCAATTGTCTAATCTTCTAAACTTTCTAGTATACAAAATTATTCAGTTAGTTGCCAAAAATGCTATTGCGTTTTAAGCTTCAATTTTTTTCTACCACCTTTGCATCTATCATAGATATTTATATCCATGTTTTATTTCTGAAAAGAGCAAACGACCAATACAACTAAAATGATTGTGCAAAGATATCCAGCAAGGCCACTTTTCATCGTCAGCAAAGTCTAAAACGACAGGAGGACTTGCTGAATGGAGGATGAACAAATATGGAAATATGATGTTTGTGGCTTTAGGATTCTGACTGATTATGGAGAGAGAAAGTTGCGGAGAGACGTAATCACATACACCATTTGGCACGGCACTTGATGATGTTGAACTTTAAACGTCAACGAGGAATGCAGCAACTTTTGATGACGTCACTACTCCGGTGCATAATATATTTTGCTTTTCCCCATTATATATAATGTCTATAAATAGAAACGTACTGGGTGCACATCGATATCTCGGCATCTGAAATGTTCTCAATTCAGGTATCTGATGGTATTCTTATCTCGGCATCTGAAATGTTCTCATTTCAGGTATCTGATGGTATTCTTATCTCGGCATCTGAAATGTTCTCATTTCAGGTATCTGATGGTATTCTTATCTCGGCATCTGAAATGTTCTCATTTCAGGTATCTGATGGTATTCTTATCTCGGCATCTGAAATGTTCTCATTACAGGTATCTGATGGTATTCTTATCTCGGCATCTGAAATGTTCTCATTTCAGGTATATGATGGTATTCTTATCTCGGCATCTGAAATAATTGGTAATGCTTCATTTGCTTATAATTTGTGAACTTAACAGATAAGATCATCTCATTATTTGACCCAAAAATAACAACGACAAGGTTGATGTTGTCATGGGACAGTTCCATAATTGTTTTTTTTTTTTCATTCTCAAGTGGTTTTATTTTTCAACCTCAAGTGACGTCACATTACAACATTTAGGAATATGTTCGCTGGGAATGGGGTGGCAAAGTAGCTCTGACATTCATCGCAGTTATTACCTGATGTACATGGCGACTGGTTCGATAGGAGCGCTAACTCGTGGAAATAAAAGCCACAAATTTTGGTTAGAATTCTATTCTATTCTATTCATTCTATTCTATTCTTTCTATTCTATATTCTATCTATCTATTCTATTCTATTCTATTCTATTCTATTCTATTATTCTATTCTATTCTATTCTTGATCATTTGGAGTTAGCTTTCTTGTCGATATGAGATCATTGATGGTCCCCTGTCGACAAGAGAAGCTAACTCCAATGTGTTACCATCGCATCCCTTAATGAGATCTTATCAAATAACCATTGTTACGATGAATTCTTCATAAAAAAATATCGATGTTTGCACCGTTTGGCGGGTATTTGTAATAATGACTTGTATAATGTGCAGCAGTGAAAGCCAACAGCCACAGGTGTGTTAATTAAATAGCAGTCATGAGTGTGGGATGACTATGCTTTCATGTTCACTGTGGTACGAGTGTTACCATTTCTTTCAATGTACACTACGCATTTCCTAGGAGTCTCAGTGGCTGAGTAGTTAGTGGCTGAGTAGGTTGTGGTTGAATGGTTAGTGGCTGAGTAGTTTCTGGCTGGGTAGTTTGTGGCCGGGTAGGTTGTGGTTGAGTGGTTAGTGACTGAGTGGTTAATGGCTGAGTAGTCAATGGCTGAGTAGTTAGTGGCTGAGTAGTCAGTGGCTGAGTAGTCAATGGATGAGTGGATAATGGCTGAGTAGTTTGTGGCTGGGTAGTTTGTGGCTGGGTAGTTGTGGCTGGGTAGTTTGCGGCTGGGTAGGTTGTGGCTGGGTAGTTTGTGGATGGGTAGTCTGTGGCTGGGTAGTCTGTGGCTGGGTAGTCTGTGGCTGGGTAGTTGTTGGTGGCTGAGTAGTTTGTGGCTGAGTGGTTTGTGGCTGAGTGGTTTGTGGTTGGGTAGTTGTGGCTGGGTAATTTGTGGCTGGGTAGTTTGTGGCTGCGTAGTTTGTGGCTGGGTAGTGTGGTGGGTAGTCTGTGACTGGGTCGTCTGTGGCTGAGTAGTTTGTGGCTGGGTAGTTTGTTTGTGGCTGAGTAGCTTGTGGCTGAGTAGTTAGTAGTGGCTGAGTAGTCAGTGGCTGAGTGGTTAATGGTTGAATGGTTAATGGCTCAGTAGTCAGTGGCTGAGTAGTTAGTTAGTGGCTGAGTAGTCAGTTGTTGAGTGGTCAGTGGCTGGGTAGTTTGTGGCTGGGTAGTTTGTGGCTGAGTAGTTTGTGGCTGAGTAGTTTGTGTCTGAGTATTTAGTTTGTGGCTGGGTAGTTTGTGGCTGAGTAGTTTGTGGCTGAGTAGTTTGTGTCTGAGTAGTTTGTGGCTGGGTAGTTTGTGTCTGAGTAGTTTGTGGATAAGTAGTTTGTGTCTGAGTAGTTTGTGGCTGAGTAGTTTGTGTCTGAGTAATTTGTGGCTGAGTCGTTTGTGTCTGAGTAGTTTGTGTCTGAGTAGTTTGTGGCTGGGTAGTTGTGGCTGAGTAGTTTGTGGCTGAGTAGTTTGTGGCTGTGTAGTTTGTGTCTGAGTAGTTTGTGGCTGAGTAGTTTGTGTCTGAGTAGTTTGTGTCTGAGTAGTTTTGTGCTGGGTAGTTTGTGGCTGAGTAGTTTGTGGCTGAGTAGTTTGTGTCTGGGTAGTTTGTGGCTGGGTAGTTTGTGGCTGGGTAGTTTGTGGCTGGGTAGTTTGTGTCTGAGTAGTTGTGTCTGGGTAGTTTGTGGCTGGGTAGTTTGTGGCCGGGTAGTTTGTGGCTGGGTAGTTTGTGGCTGGGTAGTTTGTGTCTGAGTAGTTAGTTTGTGTCTGGGTAGTTTGTGTCTGAGTAGTTTGTGGCTGGGTAGTTTGTGTCTGAGTAGTTTGTGGCCGAGCAGTTAGTGGCTGAGCAGTTAGTGGCTGAGCAGTAAGTGGCTGAGCAGTTAGTGGGAGGAGTTTGTGGCTGAGCAGTTAATGGCTGAGCAGTTAGTGGCTGAGCAGTTAGTAGTCTGTAGATGAGTAGTCTGTGGATGAATAGTCAGTCAGTGGCTGAGTAGTCAGAGGCTGAGTAGTCAGTGGCTGAGTAGTCAGTGGCTGAGTAGTCTGTGGATGAGTAGTCAGTGGATGAGTAGTCAGTCAATGGCTGAGTAGTCTGTGGATGAGTAGTCAGTCAGTGGCTGAGTAGTCTGTGGATGAGTAGTCTGTGGCTGAGTAGTCAGTCAATGGCTGAGTAGTCTGTGGATAAGTAGTCAGTCAATGGCTGAGTAGTCTGTGAATGAGTAGTCTGTGGATGAGTAGTCAGTCAATGGCTGAGTAGTCTGTGGATGGGTAGTCTGTGGATGAGTAGTCAGTCAATGGCTGAGTAGTCTGTGGATGAGTAGTCTGTGGCTGAGTAGTTACTGTGCTCGCTTCCTGATCAGGACGATCCGGGTTCAGCTCTCAGTAGCGATGCATTTTGTGCCATACCGACTATGCTCCGGGGTTCACTCAGTCTCTAAAAATAGTTACTAGAGTTTTTATTTTTGAAAGTAAACGCGACCTGATGTTATACCGACCACATAACCCAGATTTATGCCGTGGTGTTGAAAAAATAGTGTCACATACACCGTATTCCCGAGCCACGATAGCTCTGTGGTTAGTGAACTAGACTACAAGGGGTATGGTTCGATCCCAACCGACGGCTTCCGAGTTCACCCAGCCATAAATGGGTACCGGATTTTTTTCTGGGAAAGTAAAGCGGCACGGGCGTAATACCGACACATTACCCCAAAAATCATGTGCTGAAGGTCTATAAAATGTATGCTCACTAACATCATATTCCCTATACACCACTTGGCGTGATGGGGACTCTTTACTTTATAGCAAGACGTGTGAAAACCTTTACTTTTGTTAACGGCGAGTGGTGTGATCAATTAGATTTTCGGTGAACGCTGCTTTTTTTTTTAATATAACAGTGGCTTTTTTATATATAATCTTGAAAATGTTGCAGAATTTGTTGGTGTAGATGGTCAGAAGTCCGGTACTTTCTATTTATTCATTAAAGTGATGTTTTATGTAAGTGGTTTCTCTTTGTAATACCACCCTCAAAACGTATTTATTTTTAGCTAAAGTGATATTTATGTAAAGAATGGATACTTAGTAGCATATTACTAATGAAAGATGAAAGACCTATATCTACGACCATTAATTCTTCTTCTATGTACAACCATTAATTCTTCTTCTATGTACAACCACTAATTCTTCTTCTTTTGTACAACCATTAATTCTTTTTCTTTGTACAATCATTTCATTCTTCTTCTTTGTACAACCATTAATTTCTTTTCTTTGTACAATCATTAATTCTTCTTCTTTGTACAACCATTAATTATTCTTCTTTGTACAACCATTAATTATTCTCTATGTACAAACCATTAATTCTTTTCTTTGTACAAATCGTTCATTCTTCTTCTATGTACAACCATTAATTCTTCTTCTATGTACAACCATTAATTCTTCTTCTATGTACAACCATTAATTCTTCTTCTATGTACAAACCATTAATTATTCTTGCATGTCACCATTACAATTTAACTTCAAGAGTATTCAGTAGAGTTCTTCGATCCCCTAGCACTCCGAGGAAGCTCTCGGGCTTAAATAAACGTTAAAGTTTGAGGGAAAATCAATGTTCAATTTTGTAACCACAAAAGTTTAACAATTGTTAAGATAGATTCTTCCAACTAACTTGAATGTGTAATAGAAGAAGCATGTGTATTTTATATTTCTGGAAAAACAAATGAGGAACTTAACTAAAGTATCAGTGACAAACGTGTGTAATCAGTTCTCCAGTTCCTTCTTTACCTGATCACTCAGCCTCCTCTTCTGCTGACTTTGCCCAAAGACAACTCGTCATCGTTCGTTCTTTCACGAGCGTTAAAATGGCACTGGTTTGTCTAGAGTAACGACCTTCACCTCTGGACAAGAGGATCCTGAGTCGGACGTTGGTGTCAATTGTTCTGTTAAAATCCTCGTTTTATTCGTTGTTACACCCCTGGGGGAGTTTTTATGGGAAATTAAAGCGGCATGGGCGTAATACCGACCACATTACCCCAAAAATCATGCGTCGAGAGTCTAAAAAAAATTATGATTTGTAACACCATACTCGCTATACGCCACTTGGCGTGGGGCTCTTTACTTCTTTTGCAATATACAATCCCACTCTATATACATGAGTAAACTATATAACATGCGATAGTTATTGATTGCATCTACAACTCAAGTATTACATGACCTTTGGCGTCTCTACAGACGGTTGGTAGCAAGACACAAAAGATATATAATGTTTTAGCTACAAAATACAGTCAATAAACGTATATTGTAAATGTAAGCATCACGCATGATATTCTACGTCGTTTCTTCATTAAAAACAGACTGATGGATTTTCCAGCTCTTATCTAGAAACCATTTCGAAAAGAGGAGACAGGGAAAACCGTGAAACACACAGAGTCGAGACCTTGAGACAAGTATAAACTACACCTGGAGACGATTCGGAAAGATGTCAAAGGATAGAAAGATCAGGAAGGCTCTTTTTGTTTGGCTGTGCTTCGTTCAAGGGTGAAATTAGAAAGAATGGATTTTAACGCACACAAAATGGTCCGAATATTTAATCGTACTCTCTATATCATTCCAGAAATTATTTGTAAACGCCGACTCTGGCTCAATTGTACCCGGTTCTAATAAAATTGTGACTTGATCTATTTATTTCCATTAATTACTGGTCTCGGGATGTGTGAAACCGCGGGCCTAGCTCCTTCAGAGACGGACTACAAAACGTAGTTTGCCGCTTTAATTTAAGACTTAAAAGAAATATTGGCAGTTGAAAAAAAAATCGAAAAATGAACTGCATGCCGCTGCTGGGGCAATTTAAAATGGTTTAAGTTTTTACTATTTAAATAGTAAAAAGACTCACTCCTCACTCACTCACTCACTCACTCACTCACTCACTCACTCACTCACTCACTCACTCACTCACTCACTCACTCACTCACTCACTCACTCACTCACTCACTCACTTACTCACTCTCACTCACTCACTCATTCACTGCCCGTCCGTCTGTTTGTCTGTTCGTTCCTGCTTCAAACTTTCTATTTCTGCTCAGCCGCCGTCATTCTGCACACCCACAATCAAATGTGGCAACGCTGATCTTTATGGCCGGAGCATTCAATGTAGTATATAGCGGCATAACATTGGCATTTCTCGATTATCATGAATCTCAAGTAAGGCAGCCTAACAGACTACAAACAATGGAGGTTTTTTTTTCCCCCAATCCAACAAAGACTCCCACTGATGTCTGTGCATGTGAACATAACGAAGAGTTCAGAAGATGTGATAGGCCGTATATCTGTCTCATGTACAGTATTACAATTATATAATCAAGAATTTGTCCACGGCATATTTGTCGTCTTCGCTTATCATGCCTTTATGTCGCTCCTCTCTCTCTCTCTCTCTCTCTTACACACACTCTCTCACTCTCACTCTCAACACTTTCTATCACTCTGTCTCACACACTCTCTCTCACACACTCTCACTTTCTCTTATACACTCTCTCTCATACACTATCTCTCATACACTCTCTCTCATACACTCTCTCACACACACTCTCTCTCATACACTCTCACTCTCAAACTCTCACTCTCTTTCTTACACTCTCTCACTCACACCCCACTCTCACTCACACTCTCCTATACTCTCTCACACACTCTCTCACACTCTCTCTCACACACTCTCTCTCTCATACACTCTCATACACACTCACACTCACTCTTTCACTCTCTTTCTCACACTCTCTCTCACTCACACTCACACACTCTCTCACTCACACTCTCTCTCGCTCTCTTTCTGTCACTCTCACTCTATCACACTCTCTCCCACACTTTCTGTCTCACACTATCTCTCTCTCTCATACACTTTCTATATCATTCTATCAATCATTCTATCAATCATTCACTCAATTCGCTATCCTTGTCTCAACAAAAAACAATAATTAATTACGCAATATGCTTACGTTTCATTATTTTCTACTTCCATAATCGATATCGATTTCCCCCTTTCAGATTCATCGCACTAATTCATTCTGCAGTTGAACAGAATGCACCAATTTTATTTTACGCTTTCTGTGTTACATATCTTGTACCAAGGCATTACTCGAGACAGATTATACGTATTATCGAACGATTATCTAATGTCTGTATGTCTGTCGATCAATCATCATCCTTGTTAAGTGCTGTACTCCTGGCGTACTCCTGGTAATCATGTTTCTCCACAACTTTCTGTTTATACATTTGTAAACTTATGAATTGCACTGTTGAATCCTACATTGCTACTTTCAGATATCTGTATCAAGATTGTATTTGTGACCTTCCGACATTGCTACTCCAGATCTGTACCAGGATTATATCTGTGATCCTCTTACATTGCTACTCCAGATCTGTATCAATATTATATATGTGATTCTCTTACATTGCTACTGAAGATGTCTGTATAAAGGTTTTGTTGTGACCTTCCTACATTGCTACTCAAGATGTCTATATCAAGATTGCATCTGTGACCTTCCTACATTGCTACTCAAGATGTCTATATCAAGATTGCATCTGTGACCTTCCTACATTGCTACTCAAGATGTCTATATCAAGATTGCATCTGTGACCTTCCTACATTGCTACTCAAGACGTCTATATCAAGATTTTATTTATGACCATCCTACATTGTTACTCAAGATTGTATTTGTGACCTTCCTTAATATATGTTGCTTTTCATGGTAACATCCATTTACTGCGCTGATCTACTTGATACTAGTAGATACTGCTTCGGTATATTGTGAAGGCTAACGATTACATACCACTAGCAACATACCACATAGAAGAATTAATGGTTGTACATGCAAGAAGAATTAGTGGTTGTACATAGAAGAAGAATTAACAGTTGTACATAGAAGAAGAATTAACAGTTGTACATAGAAGAAGAATTAACAGTTGTACATAGAAGAAGAATTAACAGTTGTACATAGAAGAAGAATTAACGGTTGTACATAGAAGAAGAATTAATGGTTGTACATACAAGAATAATTAATGGTTGTACACACAATAATAATTAATGGTTGTACATACAATAATAATTAATGGTTGTACATACAATAATAATTAATGGTTGTACATACAATAATAATTAATGGTTGTCAATAAAAGAATAATTAATGGTTGTACATACAATAATAATAATTAATGGTTGTACATACAAGAATAATTAATGGTTGTCAATAAAAGAAGAATGGTCTTTTGGTCACGGGACCCTGAACTCGGTCAGGAGAAAAAATAATAGAGCCTCTGTCACCTGCCACGCATGTCGTAAGAGGCAACTAAGGAGTTCGGGGTCAAAGTCTTCGTCGGTGGTACGGAGTTTGTGTTTCTGAACTGAAGCCATCTTCAATAATTTCGCTGGTATGTGACGCGAGTGCTTCATTCTGAGGAACATGCTGTGAGTAGGAAAGGGGATCTGAGCTATATTGTGTTGTCCTTGTGCATTGGAGATGATCTATCTATTGAACTAAACTAAAATAAAATAAACTGAACATACACAACAAATATAAAATGATATTAAGCAGCTAAACCTATAAAGAGACAAGACGATGCTTCGACCAAGGCATTCGTCAGATACAAGACAATAAATACTAATGCAACAAAAGTACACAAATACTTGACTGAACAGCATGGCGATGTTGGTCGATGGAATGTCCGAATGAAGAAAATACAGGCAACGATAAGCCAGACCGGAAGAGGAAAAGTGACAAAAACTGATATATAGGCAACGATAAGATAGACCGCAAGAGGAAAAGTAACAAGGACTCATGCGCTTGTTGGTCACATGATATATAGTCTAAAAGGAGAAGGGGGAGGTAATTTCTCAAGGGCCAAAATGGAACCAAATAGTGCAGAAAGGGGAGAATCCAATAAAGATAGATTAAAGGAAGAGTCTCACTGGGAAGGAAGGAAAAGGAAAGAAAACAAATGTGGGAAAGAGGTAAGGGTGGAAAGAGCAGTAGAAATAATGAAAATAACGCGGCGAGGAATATATAAAAGACACAGAAGATAGTGGAAGAGGAGGCCTGAGATTAAAGGAAAGAGTGGAAATAGTTGAACCCTCTCGGAAGGAGAGTACCAAAACGGACGATAAGTCGGTTCTCTAAAGCAAACGACTATGGGTATGAGAGGAGCAGGATGCCAGTAGCCTGGAAGTTCTACGAAAACACATACAATAACAAGAGATAGATGGGAACATTAAGAAAACTTTCAAAGTAAAATTGTGATGGTTTTACAAACAAGATAAAATAAATAGAGACATTGTAGAGAATATGTCTTATTCTTCATTTAATATTTCTGGTTTTTAATTTGTCTGCCTATTTCTAATTTCCATAATCGGCAAGCGAGGCTGAAGTGTGGCACTGCCAATAAAGAGAACCAAATGCAGTCGCTACGTGGTGTACAGGTTATTGTAGTTATTAGATAGAAAGGAAAAAAAAACTTAACCGTACATGGACTCTGACCTTCTTTGACTTGACAGCGTCTTTACATTTTCACTTTTTCTTGTTTATTATTGGAGCCAACTAGAACAAGAATGAATCGGTCATGTTTGTATAATGGAAATATATTTATTTCTTCTTGGGGATCCTATACACATCACTATATATATATACTTACAAAGTAAGTAAATGTGTAAGTAATTAAAACGAAATTGGAAACAAATAAGTAATGAAGTAACTAAATAAGAAATTGATTAAGTGAATAGTTTAGTAACTAAATTAATATGTAAATGAGTAAAGAAATAAGTAATTGAAGTGGGAACAAATTGTATATAAAAGTTTGTTCTCGATGACAATAGACAAATCACAACTTCAAGTCAAATTATTCTGACCAAAACAACAAAATAATTCAGCAATTAAAGAGTTAAGACATTACATGTAATTAAGTAAATCAAATGAGTAATAAATTAAGTTGTAAATCAGTAATGAATAAGTGAGTTAATAAATGAATTGGTGAATAAATAATTATATTTTTGAAAAAAAGAAAGGAGAGAAAGAAATCCATTACGACTCGTGACGTGAAGGCAATATGGGTGGGTTTTTTCGTTTTTGTCATCAGCACATTTTAGACAATGTGTCCAATATTACACCAGGGCTGTCTCTCTTTTCCAGAAAAATTGCGATTCTTCGGTAGACCAATTCGTTAAACATTACTCTACCACTCCCCCCCCACCCCCATGTACATGTCAAATATACAGTCAATCCAAATCAGCCTGAAAATTGAACTTTTATTTGAAAATATTTTTTTTTTTTATTGTTGATTTACAGAGTACCTTGTCCGCACCTGATAAGGGAATGGATATAAATAATGCATTGAAGCCATAGTGATGCTTGAGTGCAACACAACATGTCTGGCTTATCTAGCAACCGTTTATTGATTCCTGGTAATTAAATCTTCAGCACGACCACAAACTGTCGACTGGAAGGAATGTCAATAGCAGTTCGAGAATAAGTACCGAAGGTGTTCGTCTGATGTGTGTTAGATTTGTCAAGAAAAACCTCAATCAAGAATGTACGACTCTTGACAGAATATAATTTAGTTATTCTCAATATGTGTGATATAGAGCAAATATGTTAAAGTGAAGATTAAAAGAACCAGGAGTATTCACTCTGTTGAATCGAAGATAAGAGTTTATACCTGAAATTATGAAATAATAATATTAATATAATTAATTTAATTATATATCTGGGCAGTAATATAGATAAAGAGGGAGGAACAGAAAATGATACCAAAATAAGGATATAAAAAGCAAGAGGAGCTTTCATTGCACTGGGAAACAAATGGAAATCCAAAGAAATTAGGTTAAATACAAAAATAAAAATGTTCAACTCAAATGTTACGGCGTCCTATTATATGGCTGTGAATCATGGAGAACAACAAAATTGACAATCACGAAGATACAGACTTTCATAATGGATGCTAAGCAGAATAAAAGGATGGAAATGGCAGGACAAAATCATTAACATAGAATTATGGAAATGTACCGGTCAAACACCAGTGGATAAAGAGA